>MJUU01033591.1:20805-37249 GCA_002080025.1 Modiolus philippinarum | reverse complement strand
GTCAATGATATTTGGTATATAGCTTGGTCTTGGTTAGTACATGTCAGTCTGCTATATGGCTTTTGACCTTGACCTCAATTTCATGGTCCAGTGACCAGGTCAAGTTTTTTGCTTAAGTCTGTTTCTCAATAACTACAAGCCATAGGTCGATGATATTTGGTATATAGCTAGGTCTTGGTTAGTACATGTCAGTCTGCCATATGGCTTTTGACGACCTCAATTTCACGGTCCAGTGACCAGGTTAAGTTTTTTTGCTTGAGTCTGTTTCTCAATAACTACAAGCCATAGGTCAATGATATTTGGTATATAGTTTGGTCTTGGTTAGTACTTGTCAGTCTGCCATATGGCTTTTGACCTTGACCTCAATTTCACGGTCTAGTGACCTGGTTAAGGTTTTTTGCTTAAGTCTGTTTCTCAATAACTACAAGCCATAGGTCAATGATATTTGGTATATAGCTTGGTCTTGGTTAGTACATGTCAGTCTGCCATATGGCTTTTGACCTTGACCTCGATTTATATGGTCCAGTGACCAGGTTAAGTTTTTTTGCTTAAGTCTGTTTCTCAATAGGTCAATGATATTTAATATATAGCTTGGTCTTGGTTAGTACATGTCACACTGCCATATGGCTTTTGACCTTGACCTCAATTTCACGGCCCAGTGACCAGGTTAAGTTTTTTTGCTTAAGTCTGTTTCTCAATAACTACAAGCCAAAGGTCAATGATATTTGGTATATAGCTTGGACTTGGTTAGTACATGTCAGTCTGCCATATGGCTTTTGACCTTGACCTCAATTTCACGGTCCAGGGACCCGGTTAAGTTTTTTTGCTTAAGTCTGTTTCTCAATAACTACAAGCCATAGGTCAATGATATTTGGTGTATAGCTTGGTCTTGGTTAGTACATGTCAGTCTGCCATATGGCTTTTGACCTTGACCTCAATTTCATGGTCCAGTGACAAGGTTAAGTTTTTTTGCTTAAGTCTGTTTCTCAATAACTAGAAGCCTTAGGTCAATGACATTTGGTATATAGCTTGGTTTTGGTTAGTACATGTCAGTCTGCCATATGGCTTTTGACCTTGACCTCAATTTCATGGTCCAGTGACAAGGTTAAGTTTTTTTGCTTAAGTCTGTTTCTCAATAACTAGAAGCCATAGGTCAATGACATTTGGTATATAGCTTGGTTTTGGTTAGTACATGTCAGTCTGCCATATGGCTTTTGACCTTGACCTAAATTTCATGGTCTAGTGAACAAAGTTGAGTGTTTCTGATTTTAATAGTTTCTTAATTACTGTAAGTGGAATGGTAATAATATTTGGCTTTTAGGTTGCTCTTGAGTAGTACATGACTGTTTTAGCGACAACAGGGACGGGCGAGACATCGATTAGGGTCAACTCTTGTTAACAACATTCAATACAACGAAACAACAAGACAGTCATTCTGATTGTTTCTAAAACGGTATGTTGAGTATGTCGAGAAAGAAAGAAAGGGGGTTGTTGCTTCCATTATTTTTCATTTCCATATATGTATGTACTACACAATATATGTGTATATGCATGGACTGCAAGAGTGCTAACTTCCTATGTAAATTCATAAGCCTAATTATACCAGGGCAGGAACAAAGGTAGTTGTGGACAGGACCTTACATTTGCCTCGTATGCAAGTATAACCACTTTGCATATCTACGTGAAATTTCCCGGAAATTTTGACGTCACAATATAGATTTTCCAACGTCACAATGTTAAGTGACGCAAGTTGCACCGATTGACCCCAGGTCAACCGGCGCAATTCATTCATAAAAAAAGTAAGAAGGTGGTCTATTAGTAGTATATATGGACCGTTGAGTTCGCCTTTGTCGAGGTGCCCGTCGAGATGCTGTTGAGGTGCTACTGTATTAATACTATATATCATGGTTTGGCATTTGTCGAGGTGTTGTCGAGGTGCCCGTCGAGGTGCTGTGGAGATGCTACTGTATTAATACTATATATCATGGTTTGGCATTTGTCGAGGTGCTGTCGAGGTGCAGTCGAGGTGCTGATATACTGTTAGTGTTGACCTTTTTTGGTCTCGCTACGTGTATCTCGTCATTAGCCTTGGTCTCGCCTAGTCAAGTCCTAATATACACAATACATTATGGTTTGACATTTGTCGAGGTGCCCGTCGACCTGTTGTTGAGGTGCTATTGTATGAATACTATATATGATGGCTTTGCATCTGTCGAGATGCTACCTTATTAATACTATATTAACGGATTCTCAATTGTCGAGATGCTGTTTAGGTGCTAACCTATGAATACTATATATGATGGCTTGGTATCTGTCGAGGTGCTACCGTATTAATACTATATTAACGGGTTCTCAATTGTCGAGGTGCTGTTAAGTTGCTACTGTATTAATACTATATTTTATTGGGTTCTAATTTGTCGAGGTACTGTCGAATTGCAGTCGAGGTGTTGATTTTCTCTTAGTCTTTCATTGAACTTTTGGCCCATTCATGTGTTTCTCACTTTATTATGGACCATGTATTGCCCTATCAAAGATGCTTTCCTTGGTGAAATTTGGTCTCGCCACATATGTCTCTTTTTCATCTAGGCTTTAGGGCTCGCCTTTATTCTGAACTATATATGCAAATGAGATAGATACTGGTGCTTAACCCTAATCAAAACCCTAAACCTAACCAACCGTAATTTTTACCCTATTCTTTAGACCTTAACATTAACCTTAGATCTTAACCTTCTGCTGTTCTGTTGTTAGATAAGCAGTAATGTTTTTGTTCAGATAAGTTATGACTTATACCATTCAACTCCAACCCTAACCCAAGCTTTTATTTTGTGTTCTTTTACCCCAACCCTAACTATTTTATTTGTGCTTGTCTCTCTTACCCAGTGACATAATTTTGTTATCTTTGTTCACGACTAACCCTAACCATTCTTTTCATTTTTATACCTCCATAATATTTAGTTCTATTCTAATATTCTGCAACAAACCCAAAGCCTAACGCTAACCCAAGTTCTTATGACAACTCTATATTCATTTATTATTTATTTTCGAATATTATTTCAATATTCTCATGTTATCCCCCTTTTATCCAACTTCTAACTCTAATTTTAGTTGTTATGACAACTTTTAATTTTTATTTTTTATAATATTATTCATTTTGTCTCTTTACTTACTTTTTATTATTTTAGATTATTTAATTTATTTATATTCTTAATGAATTATTTATTATTAATGAATTTTATTATTTATTTTTCATTGTTATCTTACTTAACATTTTTTAATGTTAGTTTTTCACAATTCTTCATTTTATTATTCTATAATTATTTTTATTTATTTCATTTATTTAATTATTTTTCATTAATGCTATATCTATTTATAATATTATTTTATTTCTTTTATTACTTTTATTATTCAATTGATAGTTTCATTTTCTTTATTTAATTCATTCATATTCATATTTATTTATTTATTTATTTTATTTATTATTCGAATTATTTATTTATTTATTTCATTTACCAGCATTATTATTATTTTATTTACTTTTTTAATTCATTTTTAATTTATTGTTTATTATTAATTTTTTATTTCTATTTACTTTTTATGGTCATTATTATTTTCTATATTTTTATTTTTACTAATATTTATTATATTTATTTAATTCATTTATTATATATATCATTACTTTATTAATAATATTTATTTCATTTTAATTTAAATCTTATTATTTTATTTTTATTATTCTTTTATTATTTCATTATTATTTTCATTATCTGTTAGTTAATTTATTGATATTCTTAATTAATTAATATTTTATTTATTTATTAATTATCTTTATTATTACTTCTATTATTATTTTATTTTTTATTTCATTTTTAATTTATTGTTTATTATTTTAATTTATTTTCATTTATTAGCTATTATTATTATTACCAATATTTATAATTATATATTTTATTTATTATCTTAATTATTTTTTTTCTTCTGTTGATTTTTCATGATTATTTTATTTGTTTATTCATTTATTTATTTTAAAGTTATTTCCATTTTGGCTATTTATTAGATATCCTAACAACTTTATGATTTATTTTTTCCAACCTGAACTACTTTACCCTAACTTTCATTAAATTTCACCCTAAACTGAACATCGATGATTATAACTTATCACTATTCATTAATATATATGTAATCCGAACCCAAATGATTTAAATAATACTGATCTTAAACTTGAAATCATTTTATCTATTAATTAATGATAACCCTAACATGAATCCCTATTGTGAAATCAGTTATGCTCTAACCAAAATAAATCTAAACTAAACTTAACCGTTATCACACCCTATTCTCTAATAATGTCTAACATTACCCATACCCCTAACCCTTGGCTTTATTAACCACAGCAAAGTCTAAGCCATCCTTAACCCTAATCATGTTTCATAGCTTAACCCTTACCCTTATTAGATCTGTTACCCTAACCATACTGATGGATATCATAATTCATTGAAAACACATAATGAAACGTCAACTATGACTATGAACTGACACAAAACATCAATGACATTGATATAAACATAAGACCATTCATGACTATGAACACATAACATATAAACAGATTAAGTTATAAATGATAACAAGTTGAAGACGAAATAAACATTAAGTGATACTATGAAAACAAATTGATACCGAAGAGAATATGAAAACTAATGTGAAATGAAATACTAAAAGCGGAAGCATAACGTCAGCTATAACTATCAACTGACATTAACTATGAACACAAATAGATATTGAAACAATATGAACTACAAATACAAATATAAGGATAAATATGAAGTAATACAACATGAAATTGAACGCAAACACAACAGAACATGATAACTTAACATCATTAATGTAAGCTAAACAAAGAAATAACGTCAACTATGACAATGAATTAACACAGAACATGTAAATATATGAACATTAACACGAATGTGAACACCAAATTATAAGCATAAAGTTAACTAAGACTATAAAGTGATATTAAACATGTAAACACATGAACATTAGCACGAATATTAACACCAAATCGAAGCATAACGTCAGCTTTGCCTATGAACTGACATTCACTATGAAAACAAATAGATGCTGACGACCAAATGAACAATAAATACAAGCATATTTGTTTAAAGATCAACATAATTTTAAACAAATTATGAAATCAAAAGTGAACTTAGACATCAAAACATAAAATATGAACACGAATAACATGACAACATAATGATATGAACTGTTAAATGAAAACATAACATGATACGTCAACTATGACTATGAACTGATACAAAACTTAACAACTTTGATATGACATTGATATGAACATAACGAATGAACACATAACATATGGATGCACTTTGATATGAATGTTGACAAGTGGAAGACGAAACATCAAGTGATATTATCAAAACAAATCGATACTGAATACAATATGATCTACAAATACAAACATAAAGATTAACATGAAGTAATACAAACTATAAAAACTAATTGATATTACAGACAATTTGAACAATACATACAAACATAAATGTTAAAAGACCAACAATAAATGGAACAACATATGAATGTAAACACCAAATACGAACAGAAAAATTGAAACATCAACATAAACTGACATACATTGTTACGAATATTAACACCAAATCATACACCTAACGGTAAGTATGACTATAAAGTGATATAAAACATAGGAACATTAACATTGATATGAACAAAAATATAATCAGAAACATTGAAATATCAAGTTAAACGACATTCATAGGAACTTTAATGATAAAACTGAAACATAACTTGAAATCTCCAATGAATTGACAAACATTATGACAACATATAGTCATTGATATGAATATTTACACAAAAACAAAAGACGAAACTTAAAATATCAAGATCATATGATACAAAACATTATAGATTAACCACATTCATGAGAACTTGAATATCAAAACACAACATGCAACATGAAATATGAACAAAAATACAAGCATAAATGTTAAAACATGAAAATTAACTGATACAACATATGAATGTGAACACCAAATACAAGTAGAAATGTTCAAATATGAACATTAAACGACACAAGATATGTAAACATGCAAACATTGACATGAATGTGAACACAAACACGAAACATAATGTTAAGTATCAACACAAACACAACAATAAATGGCAAAAAATGCAAACTTGAACACCAAAGCACAACCAGCTACATTAAATATGACTAATGACACAACTAAGTATGACATCTATATGAACTGTTACATGAAAACTTAACATAAAACGTTACATGTTACCACAGATACAACAAATAATGAACACAAATATAACAAATTATGAAAATAAATGTAAACTTTGACATAGAAATACAAACTGAAACATGAAACATGTACATTATTACAACAAACTATGAAAAGAAATGCAAACTTGTACAAACTAAAACTTTAAATATCAAGATTTGGTGACGCAAAACATCAAACATATCGATGTTTATGAAGACTTTAACACAAAAACACAATATGAAATGTAAAATACGAACGTAATTACAACAAATCATGAAGATAAATGCAAACTTGAAATGAAAACGTAAGATGAAACGTGAAATATGAACACAAATACAACAAAAGCGAAAACTTATTGACATTTATGGAAACAAATACAACAATACATGACAACAAATGCAAACTTGACATGAAAAAGTAAGATGAAACGTAAAATATCAACATTATTACAACAAACGCGAAAACTTATTGACATTAATGGACACAAACTTAAATAAACCATTAAAAAGTTGTTAGGAATGAGACAATCACATCAAAATATGTAAACAAATCGATATTGAAGACAATATGAACAATAAATACTAGTGTAAATGATATAAGATCGACATTAAGTGATACATTAGTTTAAAGTATCTGGGTGGTAAAAATGGCGATTTCATGGTATTATGTTAGTAAAAATGGTGATTTTAATGTATCTGGGTGGTGGTGGTGGCAGTGTGCATTGGTGGTGGTGGTGGCAGCAGCAGCAGCAGCAGCAATTCTACCTGGTCATATGACGCAGCAGCAGCAGCAGCAGCAATTCTACCTGGTATATGGCGCAGCAGCAGCAGGGGCACTATCACCATACCGCATCAGCAGCAGCAGCAGCAGCAAAAAAGGCCAACAAAGACAACAAAACTGCGATACATTCATCGAAAATACAAATTGAAACATGAAATATAGATTCAAATATACGAAATCATGAAAACAAATGTAAACTTTGACATAAAAATGCAAATTGAAACATGAAATGTGAACATAATAACAACAGAATATGAAAACAAAGACCAACTTGAATATGAAAACGCAATATGAAACATAAAATTGAACAGAAATACAATAAAACTTAGAATAAATGCAAACTTGTGCATCGAAACACATGAATTATGAACAAGAAGACAACAAAACATCGAGATGAAATCAAACCACGTGAAATTTCGTATTGAACGAGACTTGTTAAAGGTAACATATATCAACTTGACAGTGTGATCAACCGATTCAAAAGTATGAAGATACCCCGAATTAATATATGACATGACTATACTATCAATAGTTTGGGTTTAGACCAATCTAGGGCCGAATTAAGGCCGATCTTTGATTTCAAAGGGCCGATATTTCTATTACTTTACACGACAGCACTGTAACACCTACACCAATCGCTTTAGATGACTAAAGATACATCGATCCCATATATGATATGAACCTATTATCAATATTCAAAATTAAGGCCGATCTAGGGCCGATTTAGGGCCGATTTTTGATTTCAAAGGGCCAATAACTTCATAACAGTACGTTTTAGCACTTAACTACCTTGACCAATCGTTTTAGAACCTAAAAATACATCGATTCCATATATCATATGCCTATAGTAGAACGATTTCAAATTAAGGCCGAATTAGGGCCGTTTAAGGGCCGATATCTCGTTTACACTCGGAGTTAGGGTTTTAGAACCTACACCAATCGATTCAGCGACCCTGGTTTACCCTAGTATGACATCACAAAGGAAGAAAATACGCAAACAATACTAAAAAATTAAGGGTTACTCCAAGTAGTATATGGGCACAAGTTCGGGCTTCCCCAGTTCTAAAAATAGATTTTTAAGGGAAACCTCACTTTTTCTTGCGCATGCGCAGTCAAAACACTTCGTGTTCTGGTCACGTGACTTCCGCTTCCGGTGAAGTGCCTTCTTGTCACATGACTTCCGGTCTACGTCACTTCCGGTGATCCACCGCATCCACCACCTCAAATGCGCGGTGAACTGTCCCCATATACTACTTGGAGTAACCCTTAATTTTTGAGTATTGTTTGCGTATTTTCTTCCTTTGTGATGTCATACTAGGTTAAACCAGGGTCGCTGAATCAATTGGTGTAGGTTTCAAAAACCCTAACTCCGAGTGTTAACGAGATATCGGCCCTTTAACAGCCCTAATTCGGCCTTAATTTGAAATCGTTCTACTATAGGCATATGATATATGGAATCGATGTATCTTTAGGCTTCTAAAACGATTGGTCAAGGTAGTTAAGTGCTAAAACGTACTGTTATGAATTTATCGGCCCTTTGAAATCAAAAATCGGTCCTAAGTCGGCCCTAGATCGGCCTTAATTTTGAATATTGATAATAGGTTCATATCATATATGAAATCGATGTATCTTTAGTCATCTAAAGCGATTGGTGTAGGTGTTACAGTGCTGTCGTGTAGTGTAATAGAAATATCGGCCCTTTGAAATCAAAGATCGGCCTTAATTCGGCCCTAGATTGGTCTTAACCCAAACTATTGATACTATAGTCATGTCATATATCAATTCGGGTATCTTCATACTTTTGAATCGGTTGATCACACTGCCAAGTTGATATCTGTTACCTTTAACAAGTCTCGTTCAATACGAGATTTCACGTGGTTTGATTTCATCTCGATGTTTTGTTGTCTTCGTGTTCATAATTCATGTGTTTCGATGCACAAGTTTGCATTTATTCTAAGTTTTATTGTATTTCTGTTCAATTTTATGTTTCATATTGCGTTTTCATATTCAAGTAGGTCTTTGTTTTCATATTCTGTTGTTATTATGTTCACATTTCATGTTTCAATTTGCATTTTTATGTCAAAGTTTACATTTGTTTTCATGATTTCGTATATTTGAATATATATTTCATGTTTCAATTTGTATTTTGATGAATGTATCGCAGTTTTGTTGTCTTTGTTGGCCTTTTTTGCTGCTGCTGCGGTCTGGTGATATTGCCCCTGCTGCTGCTGCTGCTGCTGCGCAATATACCAGGTAGAATTGCTGCTGCTGCTGCTGCGTCATATGACCAGGTATAAATGCTGCTGCTGGTGCTGCTGCCACCACCACCACCAATGCACACTGCCACCACCACCACCCAGATACATTAAAATCACCATTTTTACTAACATAATACCATGAAATCGCCATTTTTACCACCCAGATACTTTAAACTAATGTATCACTTAATGTCGATCTTATATCATTTACACTAGTATTTATTGTTCATATTGTCTTCAATATCGATTTCTTTACATATTTTGATGTGATTGTCTCATTCTTAACAACTTTTTAATGGTTTATTTAGGTTTGTTTCCATTAATGTCAATAAGTTTTCGCGTTTGTTGTAATAATGTTGATATTTTACGTTTCATCTTACGTTTTCATGTCAAGTTTGCATTTGTTGTCATGTATTGTTGTATTTGTTTCCATAAATGTCAATAGGTTTTCGCTTTTGTTGTATTTGTGCTCATATTTCACGTTTCATCTTACGTTTTCATTTCAAGTTTGCATTTATCTTCATGATTTGTTGTAATTACGATCGTATTTTACATTTCATATTGTGTTTTTGTGTTAAAGTCTTCATAAACATCGATATGTTTGATGTTTTGCGTCACCAAATCTTGATATTTAACGTTTTAGTTTGTATTATCATGTACAAGTTTGCATTTCTTTTCATAATTTGTTGTAATAATGTTTATGTTTCATGTTTCAGTTTGTATTTCTATGTCAAAGTTTGCATTTATTTTCATAATTTGTTATATTTGTGTTCATTATTTGTTGTATCTGTGGTAACATGTAACGTTTTATGTTAAGTTTTCATGTAACAGCTCATATAGATGTCATACTTAGTTGTGTCATTAGTCATATTTAATGTAGCTGGTTGTGCTTTGGTGTTCAAGTTTGCATTTGTTGTCATTTATTGTTGTGTTTGTGTTTATACTTAACATTATGTTTCGTGTTTGTGTTCACATTCATGTCAATGTTTGCATGTTTACATATCTTGTGTCGTTTAATGTTCAAATTTGAACATTTCTACTTGTATTTGGTGTTCACATTCATATGTTGTATCAGTTTTTTTCATGTTTTAA
This sequence comes from Modiolus philippinarum, assembly GCA_002080025.1. Classification (NCBI taxonomy): domain Eukaryota; kingdom Metazoa; phylum Mollusca; class Bivalvia; order Mytilida; family Modiolidae; genus Modiolus; species Modiolus philippinarum. The sequence continues at coordinate 26,820 of MJUU01033591.1, read as the reverse complement.
CATTAATGCTTGTATTTTTGTTCATATTTCATGTTGCATGTTGTGTTTTGATATTCAAGTTCTCATGAATGTGGTTAATCTATAATGTTTTGTATCATATCATCTTGATATTTTAAGTTTCGTCTTTTGTTTTTGTGTCAATATTCATATCAATGACTATATGTTGTCATAATGTTTGTCAATTCATTGGAGATTTCAAGTTATGTTTCAGTTTTATCATTAAAGTTCCTATGAATGTCGTTTAATTTGATATTTCAATGTTTCTGATTATATTTGTGTTCATATCAATGTTAATGTTCCTATGTTTTATATCACTTTATAGTAATACTTAATGTTAGGTGTATGATTTGGTGTTAATATTCGTATCAATGTTCGTATGTCAGTTTATGTTGATGTTTCAATTTTTCTGTTCGTATTTGGTGTTTACATTCATATGTTGTTCCATTTATTGTTGGTCTTTTAACATTTTATTTGTATGTATTGTTCAAATTGTCTGTAATATCAATTAGTTTTTATAGTTTGTATTACTTCATGTTAATCTTTATGTTTCTATTTGTAGATCATATTGTATTCAGTATCGATTTGTTTTGATAATATCACTTGATGTTTCGTCTTCCACTTGTCAACATTCATATCAAAGTGCATCCATATGTTATGTGTTCATTCGTTATGTTCATATCAATGTCATATCAAAGTTGTTAAGTTTTGTATCAGTTCATAGTCATAGTTGACGTATCATGTTATGTTTTCATTTAACAGTTCATATCATTATGTTGTCATGTTGTTCGTGTTCATATTTTATGTGTCATGTTATGTTTCGATGTCTAAGTTCACTTTTGATTTCATAATTTGTTTAAAATTATGTTTATCTTTAAACAAATATGCTTGTATTTATTGTTCATTTAGTCGTCTGCATCTATTTGTTTTCATAGTTAATGTCAGTTCATAGGCAAAGCTGACGTTATGCTTCTGATTTGGTGTTAACATTCGTGCTAATGTTCATGTGTTTACATGTTTTATATCACTTTATAGTCTTAGTTAACTTTATGCTCATAATTTGGTGTTCACATTCGTGTTAATGTTCATATATTTACATGTTCTGTGTTAATTCATTGTCATAGTTGACGTTATTTCTTTGTTTAGCTTACATTAATGATGTTAAGTAATCATGTTCTGTTGTGTTTGTGTTCAATTTCATGTTGTATTACTTCATATTTATCCTTATGTTTGTATTTTTAGTTCATATTGTTTCAATATCTATTTGTGTTCATAGTTAATGTCAGTTGATAGTTATAGCTGACGTTATGCTTCCGCTTTTAGTATTTCATTTCACATTAGTTTTTATATTCTCTTCAGTATCAATTTGTTTTCATAGTATCACTTAATGTTTATTTCGTCTTCAACTTAATCTGTTTATATGTTATGTGTTCATAGTCATGAATGGTCTTATGTTCATATCAATGTCATTGATGTTTTGTGTCAGTTCATAGTCATAGTTGACGTTTCATTATGTGTTTTCAATGAATTATGATATCCATCAGTATGGTTAGGGTAACAGATCTAATAAGGGTAAGGGTAAAGTTATGAAACATGATTAGGGTTAAGGATGGCTTAGACTTTGCTGTGGTTAATAAAGCCAAGGGTTAGGGGTATGGGTAATGTTAGACATTATTAGAGAATAGGGTGTGATAACGGTTAAGTTTAGTTTAGATTTATTTTGGTTAGAGTATAACTGATTTCACCATAGGGATTCATGTTAGGGTTATCATTAATTAATAGATAAAATGATTTCAAGTTTAAGATCAGTATTATTTAAATCATTTGGGTTCGGATTACATATATATTAATGAATAGTGATAAGTTATAATCATCGATGTTCAGTTTAGGGTGAAATTTAATGAAAGTTAGGGTAAAGTAGTTCAGGTTGGAAAAAATAAATCATAAAGTTGTTAGGATATCTAATAATTAGCCAAAATAGAAATAACTTTAAAATAAATAAATGAATAAATAAATAAAATAATCATGAAAAATCAACAGAAGAAAAAAAAATAATAAAAAATAATAAAAAATAATAAATAAAATATATAATTATGAATATTGGTAATAATAATAATAGCTATTAAATGAAAATAAATTAAAATAATAAACAGTAAATTAAAAATGAAATAAAAAATAAAATAATAATAGAAGTAATAATAAAGATAATTAATAAAATAAATAAAACATTAATTAATTAAGAATATCAATTAATTAACTAACAGATAATGAAAATAATAATGAAATAATAAAAGAATAATAAAAATAAAATAATAAGATTTAAATTAAAATCAATTAAATAATAATAATAAAGTAATGATAAATAAAATAAATGAATTAAATAAATATAATAAATATTAGTAAAAATAAAAATATAGAAAATAATAATGACCATAAAAAGTAAATAGAAATAAAAAATTAATAATAAACAATAAATTAAAAATAAATTTAAAAAAGTAAATAAAATAATAATAATACTGATAAAGGAAATAAATAAATAAATAATTAGAATAATAAATATAATAAAATTGATAAATAAATATGAATATAAATGAATTACATAAAGAAAATGAAACTATCAATTGAATAATAAAAGTAATAAAAGAAATAAAATAATATTATAAATAGATATAACATTAATGAAAAATAATTAAATAAATGAAATAAATAAAAATAATTATAGAATAATAAAATGAAGAATAATGAAAAACTAACATTAAAAAAGGTTTAATAAGATAACAATGAAAAATAAATAATAAAATAAATTAATAATAAATAATTAATTAAGAATATAAGTATAAATAATCTAAAATAATAAAAAGTAAGTAAAGAGACAAAATGAATAATATTATAATAAATAAAATGATAAATAATAATAAAAAATAAAAGTTGTCATAACAACTAAGATTAGGGTTAGAAGTTGGATAAAAGGGGGATAACATGAGAATATTGAAATAATATTCGAAAATAAATAATGAATGAATATAGAGTTGTCATAAGAACTTGGGTTAGCGTTAGGGTTTGGGTAAGTTGCAGAATATTAGAATAAAACTAAATATTATGGAGGTATAAAAATGAAAAGAATGGTTAGGGTTAGTCGTGAACAAAGATAACAAAATCAGAAAACGAATGTATAAGAATTGATAGAACACAAAATAATGCATACAAAACGTAAGACGATTAGAGTTTAGGATTAAAGTTAGGAATGGTTTAAGCATAAAGTTAAGGTTATGTCACTGGGTAAGAGAGACAAGCACAAATAAAATAGTTAGGGTTGGGGTAAAAGAACACAAAATAAAAGCTTGGGTTAGGGTTGGTTTTGAATGGTATAAGTCATAACATATCTGAACAAAAACATTACTGCTTATCTAACAACACAACAGCAAAAGGTTAAGATCTAAGGTTAATGTTAAGGTCTAAAGAATAGGGTAAAAATTATGGTTGGTTAGGATTAGGGTTTTGATTAGGGTTAAGCACCAGTATCTATCTCATTTGCATATATAGTTCAGAATAAAGGCGAGCCCTAAAGCCTAGATGAAAAAGAGACATATGTGGCAAGACCAAATTTCACCAAAGAAAGCATCTTTGATAGGGCAATACATGGTCCATAATAAAGTGAGAAACACATGAATGGGCCAAAAGTTCAATGAAAGACTAAGAGAAAATCAACACCTCGACTGCAATTCGACAGTACCTCGACAAATTAGAACCCAATAAAATATAGTATTAATACAGTAGCAACTTAACAGCACCTCGACAATTGAGAACCCGTTAATATAGTATTAATACGGTAGCACCTCGACAGATACCAAGCCATCATATATAGTATTCATAGAGTAGCACCTAAACAGCATCTCGACAATTAAGAATCCGTTAATATAGTATTAATAAGGTAGCATCTCGACAGATGCAAAGCCATCATATATAGTATTCATACAGTAGCACCTCAACAACAGGTCGACGGGCACCTCGACAAATGCCAAACCATAATGTATTGTGTATATTAGGACTTGACTAGGCGAGACCAAGGCTAATGACGAGATACACGTAGCGAGACCAAAAAGGTCAACACTAACAGTATATCAGCACCTCGACTGCACCTCGACAGCACCTCGACAAATGCCAAACCATGATATATAGTATTAATACAGTAGCATCTCCACAGCATCTCGACGGGCACCTCGACAACACATCGACAAATGCCAAACCATGATATATAGTATTAATACAGTAGCACCTCAACAGCACCTCGACGGGCACCTCGACAAAAGCGAACTGAACGGTCCATATATAATACTTCTATTATTTGTGAAAAATTTTATATTTGTCTATTTACTTACATTTCTTGATGGGATGTAAGGCTCACATACTCTCGAACAGTGCCATGAGTCCACACAGGTTTTTATCAGCTGATACTTGAACAACGTCGTGAGTCTACATGGGTTTGCACCAGTAAGTCTGTGTGGACTCAGAACACTAATCCAGAGTTCTTGCGCGATATATCCCATCAGGGAATGTCAGTAAATATACAAATACAACATTTTCCACAAAAAATGTGCATAGTGTGCGTTCGCCCACCATGCCCACAGTCGATCACCAACTTTCCTCTTTGCCCAGGGTAGGTTCACCAGGCGGTTCATCCACATTCTGGTTCACACGGTGTCAATTTGCCCACAATACATTGCAATATATGGTGTTATAATTTGGCAAACTATTTTGCAACAAATATAAGTGTACAGAGTACATGCTCTCTGTTGTAAAAAATGATGAAATGCACGGAAAAGCTTATTGGTATTTCTTTGTTTCAGGGATTTTTACTAATATATATATTACGTAATCTGTACAAATGCAGTACTAATTAAAATTATCATTTAAAAAAAAGAAAAGAAATTGCATTAAACAAAAGCTGATTTAATATTAGTTAGCTTTAAAGGACATAAACCATGAAGGCAATTTTCGTTCATTCCCATCCAAATAACAAAATACCGAAGTTACTGTAAATTTAGGTTATGCATATGCGCATTTCGACAACTTATGTCTCTTCAGTGCAGATAAAATCAAAATATTTGGAAGTCCATAAACCGAAATAGGTGTAAAACTAATACAGAACAAATAACCAATAAGATCTAAATAGAAAAGGCAAATATGTCAAATCGTCAAATATGACTAATTAATTTTTAATGAGTGTCAATCAAAATTTATGCATTAATAACACAAATCAATGTTTAATTGCAAATAGCCAATCAAATAATTTGATAATATTTCTTATCTACAAAAATGTACTTATTCGATCAACACTTTTAAATCAGGAATTGCCAAGGCAATCGATTCGCATGAATGTTCAAATCAATATGTTTATTACGTACATGTAAATATATACTTAACGTTTTGTGATAAATGTAGTAAACAAACCAAACTATTAAATGGGTAGGAAACAGACCCACTTGGTTGGCGAACAAACCTGTAACCAGTCCTCAAAATGTTCCCCATGCATAGTGTTCTAGCTCTAGTGATAACATTTTTCGCAAATCATGTCCTTTCCTATTAAAACCTCATAGTCACAGATATTGTGCAGGTGCCAATATTTTTTATACTTGATTGAAAAGATGTACTAGTACATGTGAAAATGTCATTATATCAGTCAAGTACCTAACCTGTATGAGTTATTACAGAAAAAAAACATGCATGTGTTATTACTAAGGGACAAAATTGATAACATATGTATGTTACATGCTTCAAAGAGGCATTATGCAGTCATAGCTTTGTTTTAAATGTATACCATTTTATTATTACCATTATTGTCTATCAGCATGCTAGGAGTTAAAATCATAGGACTTTTCATAGTTTGCCAATATTGCAAAATATACATATGTTATTACAGGAAAAGCATGCCTGTAATAATAGAAGGGTGTTATTACAGCTACTCTGCATCACTTGAAAGTGTTTTCCTCAGACCAGAATAATGCCTAATCAAATTAC
>MJUU01033591.1:7091-17369 GCA_002080025.1 Modiolus philippinarum | reverse complement strand
GAATCATATTAGAATAACAAAAAGAAGTGATAAACTAAATAAATAGGAACTATATTCGAGGACAACGAAAATCAAAGGGACTCTATAGGGACTTAATAATGTCCCGAATTTGTTAAATTTTAGAACTGAATCATCCGTTTTGACATTTTTTCACTCCTCGAAAGCCTGAATTCATGACCTACATCACAGTTAATTGTCGTAATTGTTATACGTCCAGGATTCTTTGGAGCTTAAGTGATGGGTATTTTACTGCATGCTCATAGTTTTTGTAGGCATTCTTCCGTTGCCTGAAAGAGAATAATATGTCAAAGGATAACTTAATTCTTATTTCAAATATCGGGCACAGATCCTAAAAACAAGCGTTACGTAAAATTTTAAAGCCAAGTGCATGTGAAATTACAATTGGTGCCAGAAAATAAGGAGAGGTTTATGGATCTGACAATGCATATTGGCTAAATAGTTATTTGAGTTTACAAACATTCTTAATATTGACTTTTGTAAAATATTGATGCGTTAACGCTAGCGCTGTGTTAACTAAGTGTAGGGGTCTATCCATCGTTGTTTAATAAGAAATTCCACTCTATGCATGGAAGATCCTAAATTGAGGAATCCATGCATATTTATTCAAAAAGGACCAATAAAGGTATAAATCAGCATTCAGAAGAATATTTTGAAAGTGGTCGCTAGAAAATGTGTTAAGAAAGTTGTTGTCCCCTTTCAAGAATCGGTTATTAGACATATCCTGCAAGTGGTCGCTAGAAAAGTGGTCGTTAGAAAGTGGTCGCTAGCTTGAGCTTAGTGTTCTTTTCTAGGTGAATGTTGCAGTGAAATATCATGATGCTAAAATAAATAATAGTTGAGAAAAAGTCCGATATGCAAAACTTAACTAAAGTCACTGAAGCATAAAAGGTAGGTCAAGGCCACTATATTGTCAATGATTTTTGTAGTACTCATCAAGGCAATCAATTTAATGAAACATCATTGTCTTACACTGTGTAGTTGTTGAGAAATAGACTTAAACGCAAAACCTACCCGGACGTACGGACGTACGGTTGGATAGAAGGACGGACAAGGGTAACACTATATGCCCTCTCCACATTCTTGGGCGGGACATAAAAATGTTACCTTGCCGTGGCGACTTAAAATCTCGCCGTAGTGACTTATTATTTCTCTGTTGCAAGACGCTATCACGCCGTTGCGAATTATTATCTCGTCATAGATAATTATCTGGAAACGGCAAATTACCGTCTAGTCATGATTATGTAAAAATAGCCCTTTTCCAAAAGGCTGATACCACCTTTTTTTGTCGCTCTCGGTTTTTATGGGAGTTCACACTGTCAGTGCTTTAGTTTTTTGTGTTGCCTTGTTAAATTTTAGTTTTGTCTTCGTTAGTGATGTCTGTGGTACCGATCTGTCCTTGTCCACGTTTGAATACTAAAATGATTACAAAAGCTTTTCAAAATTTCACCTTGGTACTGTTTGAGGGTTAGAGAAGTTACACGTACCATGGTTTTAGNAGTCCGATATGCAAAACTTAACTAAAGTCACTGAAGCATAAAAGGTAGGTCAAGGCCACTATATTGTCAATGATTTTTGTAGTACTCATCAAGGCAATCAATTTAATGAAACATCATTGTCTTACACTGTGTAGTTGTTGAGAAATAGACTTGAACGCAAAACCTACCCGGACGTACGGACGTACGGTTGGATAGAAGGACGGACAAGGGTAACACTATATGCCCTCTCCACATTCTTGGGCGGGACATAAAAATGTTACCTTGCCGTGGCGACTTAAAANGTGTGCAGAGCAGGACATGCTTACCCTTCCGGGGCACCTGATGTCACTCTTGTTTATTGAGAGTTCACACTGTTAGTGCTTTAGTTTTTTGTGTTGTATATGTAACGTTCGAGTGTTTTGTAGGCATGTGGTGTCTTTGGTCTTCCGTCTTTTGGTGTTCTTGCTTTTGCCTTGTCTCTGGACTTTGATTTGTGTAATCTTGTGCTTTGCTCCTTCGGTATTCTACTGCCGTTGTTTTGTTATTTCTATGGATCTGTCGTCTTTTAAAATTAAGTTTTGCAGGTTTTTTTCATGTTTCGTCTTTTCTGTAAAACTAATTTGTGTACGATCTAAACCATGAGATCAGATATATTGCATCAGAAGTTAATGATTCATTAGCTCTTTTTATGGTCTTTATAATACATAACATATTAGTCCCTTACCTTCGAAGCAAATGGGGACTAAATTTTTAGCTTCCATCTGTTCATCAGTCTGTCATGTAACATGTGCGGAATTTTTAGCTCAGCTGACATAAAGGGTCAGTGTGAGCTACCGCCATCACTTGGCGTACGTCGTCCGTAATTCGTTCGTTGGCTTTTCAAATTTTGATCATCTTATGCAGCAAAAATCTAAATAAACTTTACAGGAATGATATACGGAAGGTCCTGAGTAAAGATTGCTCATTCCGTTCTGATCCAACAATGAATATGGCTACCAGTGTGGAACATAATTTGACATCGGAACCAGTGAGAAATGATTTTGATCATTTTCTTTGGAAAATGGAAGCAAATGGAATCAAACTTTACTGAAATTATGTTTGGAAGGTCTTTTACAAAAATTTCCCTCGTTCAACTACATTTATTTATTTTTTCTGATATGATTACAAGTATCCTTTGCTATATATTTACACAAGAACATTTATTGGCGAGTGTTCGTTCCACTGTTTTAAGCAAATTAACTGTCTCAAATTTGATCAAAATCGAGGACTTCAAATTCTTGACCTTTTTGTTATGTTTATGATTTGAAAAAAAAACAAACAAAAATTGAATATACAACATTTGATTAATCTGGAAAAATTGGAATTTCTTAGGATTCGTCAGTTGGGAAATCTGCTCCGGGGTGAGAACTATGGAAAGGGGATGGCCGCATGGCTAATGCAAGACTCAAAATTCGTTTTGCATGTCTGTGCGTCTGAAACTTTAACCTTGGCTATAACTTTTGAACTATGTAATAAATAACTAAATACCAAAGTTCCTGCAAATTTAAATTCTGCATATGTGCATTTCGACAACTTATGTCTCTTCAGTGCAGATAAAATCTAAACGTTTGGAAGACCATAAACTCGAAGATATTTAAAAAAGGGCTACGCAGAGCGCAGCATGATACGACCGCAGCATGTCGACCACTGAAATTTGAAAAAGTGTAACTTAGAGCAAATTTGGACACAGTAAACAGCTTGACACAGTAATTAGATGGACACAAAAAAAGCTGGATACAGTAATAAGCTGGACCCAATATAGTAAAATAAAGCTTACAATGAGAATAATCCAAAGAAAAAATCCCATCAAAATCTATTGAAAAATAAGGATTTCGCATATTTGCAATTTTGGCCCCTCTGACCCCTTATAGCTCGGAAATGATATGAGCTATATCAAATCCATTGAATACTACTTATAGCTTACAAAGAGATGTACGCAAGGAATAAAATCCCATCAAAATCTGATAAAAATAAAGATTTCACATATTTGTAATAATTGCAATTTTGGCCCCTTTGACCCCTTATAGCCTGGAAGCTGTAATAGATACATCAAATCTGTTGACATACTACTGAAAACTTGCATTGAGAGGAATCCAAAGAAAAAAATCCCATTGAAATCTGATCTAAAATAAGATTTCACATATTTCTAAAAATTGCAATTCTGGTGCCTTTGACCCCTCATAGCTGAAAAATGGAAAGAGCTACACCAAATCTGTTTGCATACTACTGAAAGCTTACAATGAGAGGAATCTAAAGAAAAAATCCCATTGAATTCTGATGAAAAAAAAATTAGGTAATCCGTATGTTTGCAATTTTGGTCCTGTTGGGCCCCATAGCTTGGAAAGGAAACAAATTATCAAAAATCTTGTGGTGCAGCACTATTTTATTTTTCATAAGGAGTCCACTGCAAAAAACTCCATCAAAATCGGACTAAAAATAAAAAATTTGAAATTTTTTAAAATTGCCCCTTTTGGGCCCCATTTATCTCGTGAACGGTACATGCCACGTGAAATCCGTTGGCAAACATCAGATTGGAAATTTTCTAAGCAGTACACTGAAAGAAACCCCATCAAAATCCGATAAATAATAAAGATTCTACAGTCAAATATGTGAAAACACCCAATTTAATCCTTTTTTGGCCCCTAATTCTGAAATGGATGGCATGGGGCCAAAAACTAGAAGAAAAAAACGTTTCTCAGAAATGTTCCAAGAAACATCATACTGAAATTTGAAAACATTCCGTCAACTAGAACCAAAGTTATGCTGTCCACAGACACGAAAATACCTAATTTAACCCCTGTTTGACCCCTTTTTTCCTCTTTTTCAAAAACGGCTGGGGCAGGGACCGCGAAATAAAAACCCGGGCATAAGCTTGTGCCAACAAACATCATACTAAAATTTGATAACAATCCGTTCACTAGAACCAAAGTTATGCGGTCGTATAAAAACTGATAGAGAACAATTAATCAATATGGTCTAAATGTAAAGCCAAAATCACCTATTAGGACAGAGCTTTGCACGAGGGAGATACTCCTTAGTTTTCATCAAAATTTAGAAGAATTTAGATATTGTCAGGTTCAAAATAGAATCGGCTTTCAAGTCAGCACCGAAGTACCGACTATTGGGCTGGTGAATACCCTCGGGGACTAACAGTCCACCAGCAGTGGCATCGACCCAGTGGTAACAAATAACTAAATACCGAAGTTCCTGCAAATTTAAATTCTGCATATGCGCATTTCGACAACTTATGTCTCTTCAGTGCAGATAAAGTCTAAACGTTTGGAAGACCATAAATTCGAAGATATTTAAAAACTGATAGAGAACAATTAACCAATATGATCTAAATGTAAAGCCAAAATCAGCTAAGGACAGAGCTTTGCACGAGGGAGATACTCCTTAGTTTTCATCAAAATTTAGAAGAATTTAGATATTGTCAGATTCAGAATAGAATCGGCTTTCAGGTCAGCACCGAAGTACTGACTACTGGGCTGATGAATACCCTCGGGGACTAGCAGCCCACCAGCAGTGGCATCGACCCAGTGGTAACAAATAACTAAATACCGAAGTTAGATACCGAAGATAAATACCGAAAAATACATAGTGAAGATAGACTTTTCATACTTGGAAAGTGTTTATGTCTAGTTAAATGAAACCTAAATATGCAAAAAAAGGTCAGGTCCAAGTCACAGAGGTAAAAAATGGTTAAATTGTGAAATTTCTTCCCTCAACAAATCAGTAAGAAAGGCTAAACATTTACAGACATCGTATATGATATATTATTTAATATTATTCAGCTTTATTCTGTTTTAAATGCAGCAAATCCTGACTTCGGAAACTATTTCAATGAGGACGAAACATGTATCAAAATACATATAAGCAGATTAAAAAACGGTTTTCTTTCTTTTTTTTGAAGTCATTAGAATATGAGAAAGGGGGCATTAAACTTTGTTCTTTACATGTATAAATGTTTATTCTACAATCTGATTCGATACTCGACCTTTTTAATTCGATACTCGACCTTTTCAACTATTCGACCTTTTCAACTACTCGACAATTTTTACTCGATACTCGGCTTTTCCGACTCGATACTCAACATTTCTGACTCGATACTCGACTATTTCAACTCGATACTCGACTCTTTGAACTCGATACTCGACTTTCCTAACTTGATTAGTGACGTTTTTATCTCGATACTCGACTATTTTAACTCGGTACTCGACTTTTGCAACTCAATATATATATACTTGACTCTTTTAACTCGATACTCGACTTTCCTAACACGATACTCGACATTTGTTACTCGATACTTGAAAATTTTAACTCGATACTTGACTTCTTCAACTCGATACTCGACAATGTTAACTCGATACTCGACATTTTCAACTTGAAACTCGACAATTTTAACTTGATACTCGACTTTTGTAACCCAATACTCGCTTTTTTCAACTCGGTGCAGGACTTTTTTAACTCAATACTCGAAAAAAAGTTAATCTCGAAAATTTAACTATCGAGATGTGAGAACTTATCGTAAGAAACTGGAAAACAATGTTAAGAGATTGTTTCTCTTATTTCTACTCATTTTATTTGAGTAGAGCGATCTCTGTAGTCTCCGTCTCAAGTATGCTGCCATTTTGTTGCTATCATCGTTGCTATGTGTATCATTGCGCCATTCATTGTAAGGGTTGTTGAATATAATATTTTTTATAAAAATGTCATATTATCAATTAATTGAGTTATCTCAGTCATAAAAATGAAAAAAAACCATTTCGTTATACAATGATGCAGGTGTTAATTTCATCAACATCCGGTTGCACTATTTCTAGAAGCTGACACGAGACATTTACATGATTGACCAATCAGCAAGTGAGATCAATTTCGAAACATGTTGCTTATTAAATTCATCTAACAGCATTTTGGAAGTATTTATTTCGAGCAAGAATTAGAGAATCATGTATCTCGTTTAGTAAAAATAACCAATAGAATTATCCTGCGCCTGACATGATGATACAAGTGTGAAACCACCAAAATATCACCGCAAGTTTCATGCCTCCTGCTCAATATGTCTTGGGTAAATGGCCCAACACCATATATTTCGGTAATGCACATACTTTCCTTTTCCCTGTAAATTTCTACATAAAAAGAAACTTTTTGTAACAGAACACCAGGGTGTGTTAGGAGGGCACGTACAAATATACATACGATGACGGCAAATAATTGCTCAGTGATAGAATGTTAGAAACCCCTTCTATTAGTTTAACTGTTTAAAATTTTAAAGTCTATCATATTCTAAAGACTTAATTTTACAATTTGTGTTCTATTAGAAGCATAACAGAACGCAAAAGGGGCTATCAGATTACATAATATCATTATTAGACTTCATACCATATGTTAATTATTCCTAATAGATTAGAAAATATCGACGAAAGATGATTATTTATATTATTAATAATTAAACATCAGAGTATCGGCAAACAGGAAGAAGAAGCACGATATACCTGTCAATGGTTTACACGTAACAAATTATTAAAGATAAAAAGCGTTTTGAAGTGATTTACGAGTACCCTCGATCAAGAAATAAAGTACTGATAAGTACATTATATACATTTTACTCGAAAAATAACAATATCCATGTAAACTGTCTTTTTGATTTTTTTTACTACTATATTTTTTTTAACAAAAATAAGTTATAACGGATTCTTTGAAGTTTAAAATATGCCAACAAATTTTGATTTTATTATATTTTAATATATATAACAAAATTTGATTGGATGAAGTAAACCATGTGACCAGAAAATAATTGCGATTTTTTTACAGAAATCAGATGACAGAGTGACATTCCGGGAGACAACCTATTGTCTCCCTCGACAACCCCATTTTCCCCGCAGCAAAGGTAGATAACCTGTATTGGTCGTCTCCTAAAAACAAATATAGCGGATTACATGAAATGTAGAGCCATAAGAAATGACAGACTGGCAATGCAAGAATATCAGAATGATGGTACAGTACAGAAAGAGACGTACCATAACAAATCACTTGGAAGACATAAATTTTAATCCTTTAGACATAAAATCACAGACATACTATCACTGTGATAGACCTAAAAAGCCATAAAACAGAGTGCGGAGGATTAAATTTTATTACCTGTTTTACCTGTGATTCCTTTGAAGGTTACCTGCTTAACTAGATTTTTACCTGTAAAACAGGAAATGTCCTAACAAAACTTGGGTTTTATTGCCCCAATAAAAAAAAATTCTTGGTAAAACTTAGTCCCCGTCACTTTCAATGACATCCCCACTATCACGGTGATTAGTTATGGTATGTCTCTTCCTGCACTGTATACACTTTTTGTGATTGAAACGGTGAAAATAATAAAAACCCCTGGATTTCAAATTCGGTATGAAGAAACATCTAGCAGTCAGTAAATAGATCCAATCCATTTAACGATCTATTTGTTTTCAATTAAACTAAGTTTAGATATATTAAAACATTTCCATGATTTCTGTCCCTCTGCTGACAGGAAACATCCAGATTTGTCAACCCTTGCAGAAGTTGTTTTGCTCGGGCTAAGGCCCTCGGGGAACAACTCTATTCGGTTTTACAAATCTGGCTGTTTCCCTTAAAAGCGAGCTACAATTGTTTGATAGATAATCAGCCCGTGTGCTCCCATTTTCGATAATAGTGAATAGAGAATCACCCAGTGCGTCCCCATTTCTAATAACATGAAAAAGAAAGGAAATGGGGTAAATGTCAAGGAGACAACATCCCATATCCAGGTTAAAACGACCCATTTACAAAACATCTAGGGGTCACTGTACGGTCTTCAACACAGTGAGGAACCTCGCACCATATAGCAAGCCTGAAATGGCCCAAAAAGGGTAAAAAAGTGGATAAATCAATGGAAACAAACCACATCCAATAACCCAAATATTCATATAAGGCATGTTTTCAGTGCACTTTTCCAAGACTGTATGATTGTGACCAGTCACATGGTTACATGGTCACATAAATTTTGTATATACAATCGATATGTACAAAGAATATTCGTTGTTAATACAAGAATACAAGAACTTTATTTGTCATATATACAAAGTCATGTATGTGACAATATAAAAACAATAAATAGTTCTTTTCGTGACCAGTCACATGGTCACAGGTCACAGTGGTGACGAGTTACATGACCTGTGTCCATTTCCATATGGCTGTGACTTTCGTAGCCTGTGACCATTTAGGTATTTCCATATGGCTTGGACTTTCAGTTTTGTGGTGGTGACCTTTGTGTATAGTCTGTGACTGTTTCCACATTGCTGTGAACTTTTTATATAGCCTGTGACCATTTCAAACTGACTATTACCTTTCTACATAGCCAGTGACCATTTTCAACTGTTTGTTACCTTTTTGTATAGCCTGTGACCATTTCCATATGGGTGTGACCTCTATCTATACCTTGTGACAATTTACAAATGGCTGCGACCTTTTTGTATACCTTGTGACCATTTCTAAATGGCTGTGGCCTTTTTTTATATGGCTGTGGCCATTTTCAATTGTCTGTGACCTTTACGTGGTGGTGACCATTTTCATATGGTTGTGACCTTTTTGTATAGCCTGTGACCATTTCTAAATGACTGTGACCTTTTTATTAAGTCTGTAACCATTTCCAACTGGTTATAACCTTTTTATAAAGCATGTGACCATTTCCAACGGGCTGTGACCTTTTTATAAAGCCTGTGACCATTTCATAAAGCCTGTGACCATTTCCAACTGGCCGTGCCCTTTTTATAAAGTCTGTGACCATTTCCAACTGGCTATAATCTTTTTATAAAGCATGTGACCATGTCCAACTGGCTGTGACCTTTTTATAAAGCCTGTGACCATTTCCAACTGGCTGTGACCTTTTTATAAAGCCTGTGACCATTTCAAACTGGCTGTGACCTTTTTATTGAGTCTGTCACCATTTCCAACTGGCCGTGACCTTTTTATAAAGCCTGTGACCATTTCCAACTGGCTGTGACCTTTTTATAAAGCCTGTGACCATTTTCAACTGGCTGTGACCTTTTTATAAAGCCTGTGACCATTTCCAACTGGCTGTGACCTTTTTATAAAGCCTGTGGCTATTAAGCCTGTGACCATTTCTTATTTGGGATATTTTAATAGCCCAACATGGGCTGTCACGTGATCGGGAAGAATTATATAGCTTGTGACCGTGTGACTTTGTGACCAAGTCACATCTGCGTGCAAAAGGGAAAGTGCACTGAAAATATGCCTTATCTACAAATATTAATGATTAAATTTCCTTGAGAATCAACCCGTACTTCCCTATTTGAAATATTCCAAATTTCACCAAATGAATAGGGTATCACCCTTGATGTTTCCATTTTCGTTATATGTTCCTTCGGAACAAATTTTATAACTTTAAAATCAAGATAACAGTTAACACCTACAATAGCCGAAAATTACACAAGCTACAACCTGGAAGGGAAATGCACTACAAAAATACATTCCCGTTTTCCATCATAGTGGAGAGAAATACGTTCCCATTTCCGAAAATAGTGAATAGTGAATAGAATATGACACTGTATGTTGCCCTTTTCCATAATCACCCATACGTTCCCATTTACGATAATAGCCACGGTAAATAGAGTATAACCCTGCATGTTATCCCTTCCCATAATCGTCCCATACGTTCCAATTTTGAATAATCCATAATCACCCTGTATGTTCCCGTTTTCCATAATCACCCTGTATT
>MJUU01033589.1:0-10492 GCA_002080025.1 Modiolus philippinarum | reverse complement strand
AATGTTTTAGAAAATGCTAACAAGTAATAATATTTCAAACAGATTTATGGTGCTCTAATGTAACATAAAACAAATGTCTTTTTGCACTCAAGCTTTCAGAAGATACAAAAGCGTATATATTGCTCCTTGGTGAAAAGTAATAAGTATCCCTAATGTTAAATATATTTGCTCCAGACATGGAAAAATTAAATATATTATCAGAATTTTATTGGTTCTCAAACATTTAAATTGATTTTTTTCGCAATATACTATAAAAACTATATATTGGTATATCCCGCCATAGGTCAATGCCATTTTATTTTGATGAAAAAAACTGCATCTTAATCAATAAAACGCTTAGTTTTTGAAAAACGCTTTTGATGGAGATAGCGATCTTATTAACTCGAGATTACTCGTTCAGAAATAAATTCCCTTCAATCAATTTAATGTCCAGTATAAAAATGTCGATTTTACCACAAATAATTTTTTTTTCTTGACTTTTGATTTATAACGGCCGCCTCCGAAACTGACCAGGCTTTTTATAACGAAATAAATTTCATATAAACGCTTGACAAGTGATGTATCGTCTTTGGACAAATTCTTGATTTTTATTCTCTTGAATCACGATACATTATTATTATTCGAATGATAGTTTGATAATACCCATTTCCTGAAAGTAGAACAAAATTTGAATAATGAATAATTTCATACATATATAACTCATAACAATTTATATAGCAGATTCAAATATAATGTTATAAATTGCAGTTTGCACGAGACAGGCTTGAACTCTGTGAAAGTTCGAGTCTGGAATAGTCTCTTTAATGTCTTTTTTTTTCTGGAATTAAGTTAAGGAAAAGTGTTTTTATTCGCACTTTTCATGATATCTACATAAATGGCTACGCCTATATTTCAGAACAATAACACATTCTTTTCTCGTTTACTCACCAGAGAGCTTTTATGGAACTGAATTGAATCTACCAATCTTTAGTTACAGTGGTAGAGATTACGAGTGGTAGAGATGACGCGCTGTAAAGAATAACGTGAATTTAAGAATTTCTTGTAAGAAAACTCATTAAGGCCTTTTTGATATCTTGTTTGTTAGGTAGTAATGAATATATTTAAAATTAAACACTTTCATTTCCTCAACTAGCAAGCAGGAGACACCACAAAACAAGTATGTCTTTAACAAAACATATGTAATGTTAACCCAGCATTGACTAATTCCGCCGGTCATCACCACAAATTTGGTATTATACTTTGTTTTTTCATGTTAAACAGTCACTATGAAACTACCCGATCTATTAATATCACAATTGAATTGCAACGATAGTGTTTTCTTCATTCAAACATAATTTGTTGTTATTGCTCTAAGGCAGGGAACTTAGTGTTTTATGTTATACAATATACACACGATCAGTCCATAATACTTACCAATCTAACCACTTTTTGCCAGTACATTGACAGAAGTATAAGTCAGTTGATTTGGTCATATCTAACTGCAGCACGATACCTATATCTGTGTTAATCTTGTTGACACCTAGCAGTGCACAATAAAAAGAGCACAACCGGCCAACCCATAAATCCAACTTCCTTGAGGGGACCAATCTAAAGACCGCAGTAAAGCGTATCCTTTATTATGGTATTTTATTATCTATCATTCGTACCCTCCTTACTGATATTAAAAGTTAAATGCTCCCGCTAGGACTTTAGCGTTGTTCTACATTTCTTTGTTTTACTATGTATTTGTAAAGAATTTGTCTCATTTACTGCCTAGCGTATCCTTTGATTTTTTTAATATAAGACTTGAGTTTGTCTCTCCTGCAGTTTGGAGTCTGTAAAAAATATATATTTCAGTGATGGTGTACTTGTTCTTGAGAGAATATCTCACATGGATTCACCATGACACTTTCATATTTCGGCATTTTGTTTGTTGTAATTCCAAATGTTATTCTGATGATTCTGTTTATAGTGTCGCATCTCGCGATTTTGATATCGAGTTATATCGGTTGACTGAATCAGTGCCCTGTGGTTGTATATGCGTTGTGGTTATCTTTTGTGAGTTTTTGTGTCGGGCAACGGATGACAAAGATTGTAAGTATACTTTGTTAGTTAATTTTTTGTTTGTTGACAATTCAGCATCCATGGCTAATAAAGAACATGGATGTAACGTTGCCCGACATTTATCAATTAATTCCGCTCCAAACCGGTTGCTACGGGTCGTCTTGGCCTTAATTGGTATGAGCAAAGTTCATTTTTGAAGGCCTCATTGTACCTTCAAGATGAAAAACAGCACAAAAAGCGTTATCACATGTGCTTAATGTACTATGAATATGCAGGAATCTTCCCTACGCAATACAATTTTCTCGTGTTTCTAATGCCTCAAGATTGACAAAAAAGGGCACGTGCAAAAGGCGAACATTAGCAAACAAAAACCCTTACATTCGTACGGAAAAAAGGCTTTGATTGTTAAACAAGAAATTGAAAATAAAGCCGAAATAGACAATAGAAAGCTGAATTTTAAGCTAACCTTAGTGTTTTGAAAGGAACTGTATACTAAGGAACGAGCAGCAAAACCTGAGACCGAAGCTTAAGCCAATGAACAGGCTGAAGCTAGAGATTGGAATCGATAACATGTATGAAGTTATGGGAAATAATGCAGTAAGGCCTACCACACAAACAGGGACTCAGAATACAGTTATGGAACTACAACATACCGAAAAAATGTAGTTAGAACAAGATAGACAACAATTACATTGGTCAAAACAAGATTGTGGGAAATCAATCAACCAAACAGGAATATCCAGTCGTTACTTCAGCACCACCCACTTTTGTCGACGAACAATATGCTCCTTTGATGATAAATCTAAATTGAGTTTTCCCGAATTTAATCCAAAATCATCGCATCAGGCACCGAACGATATAAGAGCTTCATATGACTTCTCGTCCCCTTCGACAACATTCAAATTAAAATATCTATTTGGTTGATAATTCAAGCATCATAATTAGAAACATTTTACTTGGGAAGGAATTATTACCAAATTCGACGACAAACCAGAGTTATAGAATATGAATAAACAAAGATTCAATCCGTAGTCAATGAACTTTAGATACCTACGAATCTTCTATTTAACATTTAAGTTCCTTGTAACATAATCTACAAAGTATGCTATCAGTTTAGTGTAATAAGTGGGATAATCAATGAAGGGATATTGAGTAAATGCACACGAGACAAAGTCTCTACAAATACATGGTAAAAACAATGAAACAACGCTTAAGTTATTGTCCTTGAAGTCACCATGAGGCGTTCAACAAAGAGTTTTGCTCATATTTCACAATAAGTTTAAGACGGTCCCTAGCACCGGTTATAGCGGAATTCATTGCTAGAGATCGAGCAATGCTGCATCTATGTTTTTCATGTCATGGATGCGGGTTCATCAACAAACATAAAATTAACTGGAAAAGTGTTCTTACAATCGCTGTCGTCCGTTGCTCGACAAAAAGACCCAACAGATATAAACAACCACAGGGCACTCATCAAATCAATAGTAAGAAAACTTGGCATAATACAATTATAAGATGTGGGCACAATAAACAGGTTGTCAGAATAACATTTTGATATTACAAAGAAATATAAAATGCCAAAATTGGAAAGTAAGATAGTGTATCAATATGAGAAATTCTCCCAAGAACAAGTACACCATAACTGAAATGTAAAGAGTGACTGTAGATATGTTAGATTTTTCACTCCGGAATAAACTTGAAAGTTTTCTTGAGTTATCAAATAAAGACTCAAAAGATCTTTTCATTGTTGAACAAAAGATTTGTTTATATTTTCAAACATTCTATTAGTTATTGCATACAAATACGAAGATCAGAGTTACAGACACAGTTTGCTTATTTTGATTCGTCATCAGTCATAATAACTTTTGTCAGAAAATTGTTATATGGCATACAGGAAAAAAGAAAAAAATAGTAACCTGCAGAGGGAAACTATCGACAATCAAAAGTACATTTAAACCTTTCGGATTTTTATCTACTGTAATAATTCATGGAAAGCTAGTGTGAAGAAAATTTGTTTCTGGATCAACCAGTTTAGCATGAAATAGTAACAGAATGAAGCTCCTGGGGAGACACAAGACTCCCTTCATATTCAAATTCCATTCGCAAAGAAAAAAAGAACTTCAGGTCATTTAAATATTTCCGAGAAACCCACAGCATTTGCTGCTTACTTTCGCATGGTCGACGAAGACGAAATATATTCCAAAAAAGTGAAGGATTCAATCATGTGTACATTGCAGAGTGGAGACGGTTTTGGATCTTAGATATAAAAAAAATTGGGATCCGATAGACAAACGATTTGGTGAGGGATACGACTGTACAGAGAGACAACAGACATCACACGTGGAATGTGTCACACGTTCCAGATATCTGTATTTTTTTGTATATTAGGATTTATCTATGATTATTGTGTTTATGAATATTTTGATTTATTCTGTAAAAAATGTTTGAACTGAAATTATGTTCCAAAGAAGTCAAGATATACCACACAAAGTTTATCTTCATCGTATCCCGTTCCATGGTTTAGCTTCTCCGCCATCTTCGAACGGAATGAGTATGAAAGAAAGAAACACTCTGTTTATCAATACACTCAATTACATATTAAACTAACGTGTCATCGTTGTGTTCTGGTCATCGCTAACTGCATAACGTGCACGACACATCAGTGCTGATACCTATATTAGACATATCTAGCCACCACAACAGGCAGTACCAATTAAAATTCAAAACTGTAGTGGGAATATATTTTTTAAGTTTTGAAAACAGATATCGCCTTCCCATATGCAAAGCTCGAATTATACAAAATAATGAACTGTATTATATTTTATTTCTAAAACACATGCAAGCAAGTCCCTTTAGTGACGAATACTTATGTTCAACTAAGACATGTTTGGACCGCAGCCAAACCGATACGCGAGACGACGTAAAGGCTTAAAAGAGATATATGTAACGAAAGTCCCTTAGAGTCATAGAGTGTCGCATAATTATTAAAGAAACAAACAAAGATATTTTGAAGTAATAAGTCAACAAAAAAAGATTTTTCACTTCCTTTCTACGAGGCCAGTGAAATCATGACTATGATTTATCTCGGAACTGTTACTCTTCTTTAATGATTCACACTAATTCTCCTAGTCCTTTACTTTTCGAAGCGTTTAGTTTGTCCTTGCAGGATCACTTGTCATAAATTTGTAGCTTCTCCTAGGATATTTACTCTTTTTATTATATGAATATTCCTTTCATCGTCCTGTTGCTTTGCATTTTTGTGTATCCGTATTGCAAATCTCTTTTCACAGCATATGTTTTGACTTCTGTCGAAGTTGTTAACTATGAAAGTGTAGGGCCATTTTCTGCAATCTGAAAAGTGAATTTAGTTAAAAGGTTGTTCTTATGTCTTTTGGATAAATTAGCTTCCATTAATTCCAAAGCATTTAATCTTCTTATCTTGGAAAAAAGCTAACTGCCCCGACGTTGCTTGATTGTGCCTATAGCCAAATTTATCAGATTTATAAAGTAATGCAAATCTTTGGATCAAGGGACTAAGAAAGTTTAGATTAGGTCTGATATCGCTTTAGGATCAAATTAGTCTTTTTTGACTTTGTTACATTTTACATTTTAACTTGCAAAAATCATTGCCATTTTTTCTTCAATTCAATGTCCACCGCGTAATATACGGTCACGAATCTACAGCAGTGTATTCAATACTACTTAATAACTTCTTAGAAAGTGACCACAGACCTTCCGGTTAGCTTTCCATAAACTTAATTTTTGAGAATTTATTAGAAATATAAATCAATTTCTTATGTTAGCAAGTGCTGACATTTTCTGAACTGCTTTTCCAAATTTTGATGACGTTTCCGACAACAGAAGATGTTTCTATGGTTTATATGACAGATTGACAATTTTCACTGACTGTTTATCATTTTTCAGGAATATGTTCGATATTCTGAAAGGTCCAATAAAGGATGGTTTTGACTTAATAAGTGACCAGAACTTCCAAATTTGCAATTAAATTGTAATCAAGACGTCATTGGTTGCATGTGATTTTAGTGGAATGATATATAAAATCACTTCACTTGTTACAAAGCAATGTTGGAACAAATGGTCTGATAATTTTTATTAAGCGCTCTCCCACTGGTAACTCATTTGGAAATGGACAGTCATCGATTTTTGTAATGTCCATTTCAGTTATTTCTCTTTTTTAAGCCAGATAACTAATTTATTGAAAATCTTCTGTCGATTTCAATTCGTATTGACCGGAAAAGCCATCGGTTATATTTCATTACTACGATGAAATAAAATTATTCAGGCGGGCTGATCATGAATAAGAGATAAAGAAAGCGTTTTAATTTATTTCTTACGCACGTAGAAACATTAATTTTTGTATTTTTCTTAACTAAATGGACAATCATTTGCTATATTTGTTAACAGTGTCTTTTGTCTGCGACCCCCTAGACAAAATCTCCAGTAATTACTAGCAGTTACCTTATATTAGTAGAATTGAAGAATTCACCGGCGAGACATGCCATCTTAATAGACTGATATATATACATTTACACCTTTCTAAATATGAAAAGTACATAAAGTGAAGAATTCCATCTTTACTACAAATTCTGTCACACATTTTGTGTCATACGAACCACGTAGAACTAAATTTTCTCTAAATTTGTGTCATATGGAATGAAAATCGTGATAGTGAAATGATAGTTTATAGTACCATGATAATTTGATCTGGTATTATACTTGGTCCCAACGTTGTCACTTAGTATTCCTATCCTCTTCTTTATTTCAACAATATACCCTTTCACGATATCTTCAGGGCTATTATTTTCTGGCCGTAATTGAGTCGGAACGTGCAGTTTACATCTAAAATTTCGACGTCACAATCTATGCCGATTACTCCTGACGTCATTCTGCATTGACATTGCGCGTGCCCACTGAATTCACACCAGAAATATATATATAGCTCCACAAAACTCGTTAAAGGGCTTATAGTGAGATTTTACAGATCTACATAGAAAAGATTGTGTAAGAAACTTTTTTAGCTATATCGTTAAACCTGGTCAAAATTACGTTACTGTTTTATTTTCGATACTCTATACACATTTACACACGTCTCTCAATAGATGTGCTCAAGACCAAAACATGTGAAAAGTCGCAAAGTACTGAAAAAACGTGGAACAACCTACAGACAGAGCAATACACGAAGTAGATGATGCTGAATGTTCTAAATCCTTTAGATTTTATATGGTAAATTAAAACAGTTTGTGTAAGAGGGAGACTGAAACACATTGGTTGGTTTGTAATCAAGTACAATGAACTGACTTATGATTACGTGTTGTTTCATGCTAATGCTCAACTTTAGTAAGGAAGACTTTAAAAAATAAATGGCCTGATGAGACATTTATTGCCTAAATGTGTATATTCTACACCGAATTCGGTACCATATATTCGGTATCTTTCTGTTTCGATATTTTTGGAAATGAGTACTTCTTTTTGGACTACTTTTGGATTATGCCTTTCCATATTTGATTTTAATGCTGTTGATGAGAGGTTACTCCTTGCATAACGAAATTAACAGTTTTTATGCAACTTCGGCATTTTTTTGTATTTATCATTTCTGTAATGATGGATACAACTGCTGAATGACCTTAGATCCATGAGGGTACTGTTTGCTAGGGCTAGAATTTAGGCACTAGCTTAGAAGTGGTGCTTTTTTTTTTTTTTTTTTTAAGTTTAACTATAACAAAATAAATATGAATTTGGAAACTAAGGAGTATCACAGAATTGTATAGTTTTATCCTCATCTCAACCTCAACCGCAAAAAAATTTGAGGTCGTATAATGGTATGGCGCTGTCGTCGTCGTCGTCGTCGTCGTCTGCGTCACTTCTGTTTTTGGTCAATAACTTAAGTTTCAGTTGATCAATCCTTATGAAATTTTAACACAATGTTCCTTGGCACAAAAGAAAGATCTGGATTGGTTTTGGATTTTGTGGCCCCTCCTGTTTTCAAAAATGGGGGCAAAATTGGATGTATTCACACAATTGGCTGAAGAATTTTTATTGTTCATCAGATTTTGATGGGGTTTCTTTCAGTGTGCTCCTGGCGAAATTACAATCAGTAGTATGTCAAAAAATTTCGCGTCGCATTTACCGTTCATGAGATAAATGGGGCCCAAAAGGGGCGAATCACAAATATTTTATTTTTTTTATTTCTAGTCCGATTTTGACATGCTGTGGTCGTATCATGCTGCGTTCCGCGTAGCCCTTTATTAATATATGTTTCCGCTCTACAACCTTTTGATTACGGAACCTTGTATAGGGGTTTTAGGGATATGGATCATTTTTTCCTTTTGTTTTCGTGGTATTGAATATTTATGAAATACACACTGTTTGGGTAATAATTACTTAGGAGCATAGAAAAAATACATGTATATTTCAGACTATTTTTGGATAGTGAAAAAGACTTCGGGGTATTTGCGGATAAGTTTTCTAGATATACGATATACTGCATTAGAATTTAAAGAGGTATGGACTTTTGATATTCCCCCAATACAAGGATCACTATGGGGAATTCTAAAATTCGCAAACAAAGATCTAGCAGTAACTGTTTTTATTGAATTATTTGCTTCATCTAAGAGAATAGTCTACACTTTTGTGTAGTGTGTCAGCCCGCTATTCACATTGGTTGAAAGAGTTTTAATATCCCCTCACTCTTGCACTCTACTTTTCGTTTTGTACTTTTTTACTATTTATTCCTGATATAAATTATAGATCATTGAAATCATAGGAGATAATCGTCCTTTACGTTTGCGGTTTACTGACAGGTTCTTATGTACTATAGAGAACTAGGCAAACAGGAAGGTGTCTGAACGAAAAAACGAACTGTCTCACGTGCTGTAGATTTTTTTATTGTCGCGCTTGTACATTTTCGTACTTTAAAAGAAAATTGGGATGTTATTTTATGTAAAATTGTTTTAAACTTTTTCAAAAGAAAGAAATACATTTTTGTTGAAATTCTGAAATAATACAAAGTCAAAGGCTTATAGAATTCAGTTAAAGAAAACTTATTATTATCACCACTCCGTTGTTACGTATAACTCCTATGAACAACCCGTTAATACGAAATTGGAAAGGAATGATATTGGCTGCGTTGTCTGGGTCAGCATCTCCGTCTTGTAAAACAGGTCATGTCTAACCACAGAAAAAGTCAAATCTGACATAATCACAAAACAAATAATTCAAGCTAAGAAAACAGTACAGCGTCTCAACGTATTACCTTATTATTATAGTTATACTTTTGTGTGAAAAGTCAAGAAATTTAAAGCGAGTCATTTCAATATCTAATATCTCAAGTGTTGTTCTTTAAATGTCTAAAAGAGGAGTTCATCTCAATGCTGCTGGTTTAAAGTTTGGCGTATCATAGAACACATCGCTGTCTAATATCATTTCCTAAGTCAATTGTGCAGAATCATATGCAGAATCAAAATTCACAGTAACTTCGGTATTGAGTTATTTGTGAATGAAAGGATATGGAGTAAATGCATATAAGACAAAGTCTCTACAAATACATGGTAAAAACAAGCAAAGGAACAACGCTTTTATTGTTCTTCTTCAATATTTGAAGTCGCCATGAGACCTTCAACAAAAAGCTTTGTTCATACTTCATAATAAGTTCAAGACGGCCTCTAGCACCGGTTTTAGCGGAATTCATTGCTAATTGTCGAACAACGCTACATCCATGTAATGCTGGTCATTGGTGCGGGATTATCAATACTGGCAAAATGCTCTTACAATCACTGTCATCTGTTGCCCGACAAAATCACTAGTGTGTTAAACTAGTGAACGATTACAACATCTAGACAAACACAGGGCACTCATCAAGTCGAATATAAGAAAACTTGGCATTATAAATTAGTGAGATGTGGGTACATTAAACAGGTGGGCAGAAATACATTTCGAAATTACAAAAATAAATGCCAAAATTTGAAAGTATGAATAGTATGTATATCCATATGAACAAGTACACCATAACTAAAATACGGTATATAGAGAGCATACATCTCTCGCACGGGGAATCTTTAACTGTTTTACATATCATCATAATTTTTAAAATAAGCCATTGTTTCGATACTTATTGCTTTTATTCTGATACTAAACCTCTTTTTCGTGTATATAGAATTGCCCACACAATTTTTAACATAAGATTAATGGGGAGGTATGAGACATTGCTGATCACTCAAAAATTGCGAAAATTCAAATGTGTCTTCCATTCAATAAAAGGCAAGAAAATAGTGGCCAGATGAGGTACGTTTAGGAGAATTTTGTGGTAGAAAAACGAAGCAAAATTATATCTTGTTATAATTTATATTTCTTCTTTGCTCGCTGAAAACATTTCTTGAGCAAATAACACGTTCAGCCTTCCAAGGCATCAGTTTTTTTTTTTTTTTTTTTT
>MJUU01033587.1:218684-250946 GCA_002080025.1 Modiolus philippinarum | reverse complement strand
ATCTCTACATTATTTGTTAGAGATTTAAAACATCTCCCTGTAGTATATCCAACACTTTAATCTACAGGACCGGTTAGATGAAAGAAAACATTGGCCTGTAGTACATGGAACAATTACGTCTAAATCACTGGTAAGATAACTGAAAACATTGACCTTTACAGTATTACAGGGAACTCTTATGCCTACATCACTTATTAGATAGTTAAACACATGTATGTAATATAGGGAATACTTACCACTGCATCACTGGTTAGATAATTAAAACATCGCCCTGTAGTACATCGAACAATTATTTCTGCATGACCGGTTAGTTAACTGAACACATTGGCCTTTAGTATAGGGAACACTTACTTCTGCCTCAATGGTTAGATAATTGAACACATTGGCCTTTAGTACAGGGAAAACGTATGCCTACATCACTTATTAGCTAATTAAACAGTCTGTAATACAGGGAACACTTACAACTACATCACTGGTTAGACAATTACACACCTTGGCCTCTAGTACACGGAACACTCACGTCTACATCACTGGTAAGATAATTTACAACATTGACCTCTAGTACAAGGAACGCCAATGTCTACATTTGTAGTTAGATAATCAAACACATTGGCCTGCAGTAACGGGAATACTTACCTTTTAAACAATGGTTAGATAACTGAAAACCTTGTCCTGTAATACAGGGGAAATGTACGTCTATATCACTTGTAAGAGGACTATACATTTTTGTCGGTAATACATGGAGTACTTACATCTTCATCACTGTTTAGATGACTGGGCAGATTGGTCTGTATTACAGGGAAGTCTTTGTCTAAATCATTGCTTAGATAACTGAGCACATTGCAATACACTACACAAAACACTTCATCTACATCACTGGTAAGATAATTGAACACATTTGCCTGTAGTACAGGGAATACTTACGTCTACATCACTGGTGAAATAATTGAACACATTAGCCTGTAGTACAGGGAATACTTAAGTCTACGTCACTGGTGAAATAGTTGAACGCATTGGCCTGTAGTACAGGGAATACTTACATCTACATCACTGGTGAAATAATTGAATACATTAGCCTATAGTACAGGGAATACTTACGTCTACATCACTTGTGAGATAATTGAAGATATTGGCCTGTAGTACAATCTGTTCCCCTCTAACTACTGAATATGGCAGGTTCAAACTGACAAAGAATGGTTTATATGTTTTGATCTAAAAGCAAAGTTGCAAAATATATATTCAAAATGATTATGTTTCCCCTGTTATCATAAACAGGTATAAAACATAATCCCAACTCACATTTTAAAACGAACCTTTGAATAAAACTATTGCTACAGTACTGTGCAACGTAGCCCTTACAGAAAAAACAATCAGTCACCCGTCACCCGTTCGTCAGGGAGCAGTCAGCGGTCAGTCAGCGATCAGTTAATTAACGTGACGACTTGTTATTCGTCCAACTCGTCAATTGACGTGAAACGTGAAGGATGACGAGAACCCTATTCGTCCAACTCACGTCCAGATACGTTCATTTATCACGTGATATCTCGGGTTGAAGATTTTGCGAAATATAGATTCGTTTCACTCACTGCATACACGTGAGAAACAAGTAAACAAGTAAACAAGTAAACACGATCGGTACATCATCGCAACAGATCAATCTTTTTGCTATCAATAAATAATTATATGATATGTTTTTTTTCATTTTCATGGAGTCTTTAATACAATAAAGTTCGAAAGGAACTTCTGCATTGACGGGTGTTATTCATCAAAATTTGCCATCTCCATCGAGTTTTAAACAAAATAATGTGTAAAGGGAAAATTTCTCACTGATCGGTGCATTTGTGATGACTAAAAGTTTCACAAGTCAGTTTTAATTATGTATTTTTGGACATATTGGAATTTTAAACAAACTAATGTGTATAACAAAAGTTTTGCACTGACTGGTAGATTTGCTATGACTCAAATGAAGGTTTATAAGTGTCCCTTTTTTACCAAAATTGTTCATATTCATGGAATTTTGAACAAAATAATTTTTAAATGAAAGTTTTGCACTGGCCAGTGCATTTGTTATAACTAAAATAAAGATTTTCTAATTGATCTTATATTAAAATCTTTCATTTTCATGGAATTTAGAACAAAATACTGTGTAAAAGGAAAGTTTGGCACTGACCGGTGTATATGTGTCATGACTAAATGAACATTTACGAGTGATCTTTTATGTTATTGTTTTCATTTTCATGGAATTTTGAACAGAATAATGTGTAAAAGGAAAGTTTCGCACTGACCGGTGTATTTGTAATGACTAAAATAAAGAATCATAAGTAATTTTTTATCACTTTTTTTCATTTTCATGGAATTTTTTAGAAAATAATGTGTAAATGGAAATTTTTGCACTGACCGGTGTATATGTAATGACTAAAATGTAGATTTATAAGTAATTTTTTATAACATTTTTTGATTTTCATGGAATTTTTAACAAAATAATGTGTAAAAGGAAAGTTTTGCACTGACCGGTGTATTGTAATGACTAAAATGGAGATTCATAAGTAATTTTTTATATCATTTTTTGATTTTCATGGAATTTTTAACAAAATAATGTGTAAAAGGAAAGTTTTGCACTGATCGGTGTATGTGTAATGACTAAAATGGAGATTCATAAGCAATTTTTTATCACATTTTTTTTATTTTCATGGAATTTTTAACAAAATAATGTGTAAAATACAAGTTTTGCACTGACCGGTGTATATGTAATGACTAAAATGTAAATTCATAAGTAATTTTTTGATCACATTTTCTTATTTTCATGACATTTTTAACAGAATAATGTGTGAAAGGAAAATTTCGCACTGACCGGTGTATTTGTAAAGACTAAAATAAAGAATCATAAGAAATTTATTATCACATTTTTTCATTTTCATGACATTTTTAAGGAAATAATGTGTAAAAGGAAAGTTCCGCACTGACCAGTGTTTATGTAATGACTAAAATGTAGATTCATAAGTAATTTTTTTATCACATTTTTTCATTTTGATGGCATTTTCAACAGTGTATGTGTGAAAGGAAAATTTCGCACTGACCGGTGTATTTGTAATGACTAAAATAAAGAATCATAAGTATTTTTTTTTATCACATTTTTTCATTTTCATGACATTTTTAAGGAAATAATGTGTAAAAGGAAAGTTCCGCACTGACCGGTGTTTATGTAATGACTTAAATGGAGAATCAATAGTAATTTTTTTATCACATTTTTTCATTTTCACTGAATTTTTAACAAAAATAATGTGTAAAAGGAAAGTTTCACACTGACCTGTGTATGTGTAATGACTAAAATGGAGATTCATAAGGAATTTTTTATAACATTTTTTGATTTTCATGGAATTTTTAACAAAATAATGTGTAAAAGGAAAGTTTCGCACTGATCGGTGTATGTGTAATGACTAAAATGGAGATTCATAAGTAATTTTTTATCACATTTTTTTATTTTCATGGAATTTTGAACAAAATAATGTGCAAAATACAAGTTTTGCACTGACCGTTGTATATGTAATGACTAAAATGTAAATTCATAAGTAATTTTTTTATCACATTTTCTTATTTTCATGACATTTTTAACAGAATAATGTGTGAAAGGAAAATTTCGCACTGACCGGTGTATTTGTAAAGACTAAAATAAAGAATCATAAGAAATTTATTATCACATTTTTTCATTTTCATGACATTTTTAAGGAATAATGTGTAAAAGGAAAGTTCCGCACTGACCGGTGTTTATGTAATGACTAAAATGTAGATTCATATTAGTAATTTTTTTATCACATTTTTTTCATTTTGATGGCGTTTTCAACAGTGTATGTGTGAAAGGAAAATTTCGCACTGACCGGTGTATTTGTAATGACTAAAATAAAGAATCATAAGTAATTTTTTATCACATTTTTTTATTTTCATGACATTTTTAACAGAATAATGTGTAAAAGGAAAGTTTCGCACTGACCGGTGTATTTGTAATGACAAAAATAAAGAATCATAAGTTATTTTTTATCTTTTTTTTTTCATTTTCATGGAATTTTTTAGAAAATAATGTGTAAAAGGAAAGTTCTGCACTGACCGGTGTATGTCTAATGACTAAAATGTAGATTTATAAGTAATTTATTATCACATTTTTTGATTTTCATGGAATTTTTAACAAAATAATGTTTCGCACTGACCAGTGTTTGTGTAATGACTAAAATGGAGCTTCATAAGTAATTTTTTATCACATTTTTTATTTTCATGGAATTTTTAACAAAATAATGTGTAAAAGGAAAGTTTCGCACTGACCGGTGTATATGTAATGACTAAAATGAAGATTAATAAGTAATTTTTTTTATCACATGTTTTCATTTTCATGAAATTTTTAACAAAATAATATGTAAAGGGAAAGTTCCGGACTGAATGGTTCATTTGCAATTACTAAAAAAATTATTTGATTAAAATTGATTGACATTTTTTATCATTTTCTGTATTTTGGTTGAGTTCTTAACAAAATGAATGGAAAGTTAGCTATTTATTTTCAATTTATGTATTTTTTTCATATCAAATTAAAGCATTGGACTGTTCCCAGTCACTGTCAATTTTGTATAAAACCGTTATCACGATTGAATTCGTTTCGTTTCATTGGAAAATTTCAATTATCTATTAATCTAGTGATTATTTTGCATATCATTACATGACGAGTTGTCTCTCGTCAATTGACGAATTGTATTCGTCAAATGACGAGTACCTGGACGTGAACTGTTATGGACGTGAATCGATTCGTCCCGTCCCGTCCTGTCACGTTCCCGTCCTCGATCCGTTCACGTCCCGTCAGCAATCCGTTTCGCGTTCGTCAAACGGTAAGGGCTACCTTGCACAGTACTGTACACTGATTTAGACAAATAATGTATTAAAAAATGTTCATAACATACATGTAATAAACGGATCATGGGAAACATCTACAATGGCTGAAAATTACAAATACATGCTACAATCTGCCAGGAAACAACACAGTAAAAACGTTAATAAGAAAACACAAACGTTCACAACCATAGACGCTTGGTACCGGCACTAGCAAAAACCAGCGGTAGTCTTAAACCGGTTTATCGGTACCCAATTCTCCCCTTTATCGGTCCCATTTTCCTTTAGTATAATAAACACTGGAATTATCATAATTATAATATAAAAATCAGTAACCGTAATTTCTTATCATACATTGGAATAGAAGATGCTTGACAGGTTATCTGAAGAAAAAAAAACTGAAAATGCTTTCAGAAGTCACACGGAACCCATGAAAAAATTCCTTTCAATTCTGTTAAAATAAATGTGCGAAATTCCATCAACATGAGTGTTTTTAAAATGATCTCACCCATGTTTTTTTATGTGTGTGTGTGTCTTAATTTTTCCTTTCTGTGCCATACTAATGTTATAACCTTGTTTCTTTGGGGTTTTTAATTTTGCGTTGTTGCTATTATCCGTTCATCCGAATTATTCGTTTTAGACTGACGGTTCGGTTCTCACTTATGTTTAAATTTGAGATCATGACGCACAAAAAGATTTAATTAGCTGTTTGTATCCTAGAGACGAAGATCTATTTCATAACAATGTTATACAATGTATTCTAAGTTTCTATGGCAACTTTCTGTAAAAGTCATTTTAAGCTGATTTTATTCGAAAACTTCCAACATTAAAAATTCTGGTTTAAACTAAGCAGTACCCCCTCATTCAAAGCTCTGTCCTTAGATGATCTTGGAATAGTTATCTTCGTGCCGCATTATCAATAAGGGTTTCCTAAATTCCGTCTTATACGATCAAATGATCATTAAAAAGTTCTTTAAAAGATATCAGCCCCTTGTGGTAAAATTTCATATTTTGGT
This sequence comes from Modiolus philippinarum, assembly GCA_002080025.1. Lineage (NCBI taxonomy): Eukaryota > Metazoa > Mollusca > Bivalvia > Mytilida > Modiolidae > Modiolus > Modiolus philippinarum. The sequence goes on along the minus strand of MJUU01033587.1, from coordinate 245,061 downwards.
TCGAGCTGCGATTTAAATTTCTTTAAATTTCTTTTTTTTTAATTAGCACTACGGTGAACATTTCATTTTCATTGTCAATGGCAGTTCAATAGCAATTGTTATTGCATTACCGGACACAACCTCAATAGAAATGGAAATCTGGCTTTAACCCATCATTTTCTTGAAATATCTGTTCCAAGTCAGGACCATTGCAGTTTACATTTTTCCTTCCGGCTTTGCACCTAATTTGTCATTTAGATATTTTTAGAATTTCTACTCCTGACAATGGACCGTTTCATGATAACTGCGTTCCTACAATTTTGAGTGGAAAATGATAACAGTTCCCGAAAAAAAATGACATCGTTGGACAATTAGTCAAGTCGTAGCATTATATTCGCTCATAGGCATATGAACGCATGAGCAAAATTCAGGACAACATTCATCGTAAAGGGGTCTATTGTGTTGGTAATATTACCCATAGTTGAAAGCGTTCCCTGCAAAAAAATGACATTAAAGGGTTATGAAGTTCACAGTTATGTGTAATTGTCTTCATCTTGAAGTCAAAACGAGGCCTACAAAAATGAGCTTTGATCATGCTTCATACCAAGTTCAAAACGGCACATGACACTAGCCTGAGCGAAATCTTTGCTAAATGTTGAACAATTCTACCTCGGCATACCACAAAAAATCTAAAAACAAAATGCATAACTAAACACTATAATACGCGATACAATTAAATTCAATGTTAGAAATAATTATACTTATTGACTCGTTATGAGGGAATAGCAAGATTGTTGTCCTCGAGACCCTGACTATTGACCGAGGCGCAGCCAAATAAACAGTTTATAAGTGTTTTATTATACTGAAAACACAAGATTAACAACTTTTGAATCATCACTGATATCTAGTATATGTTTCCTAAATTTTGTATTCTTATTAAGACACGCACAATTACATCTATTTCTTCAACAAAAATTAATCTGCTGAAAAGTGAATGATACTTGTAATTTGCATAACTTGGTTGACACTTGGAAACAATGATTTCAGAGCATTATCAACATTACCTTTATCCAATGGAAATAACAAATAAACAGTCTAAAACTATTTTATTATATCAACAAGAAAAAATAAAAAAAAACAAGGTTCAAAATTCTTAAATCTTTTGCATAGATGTCAGAGATGTCAGAGATGTCAGTCTGGTTTTTGAGAGTTCACACTGTTAGTTTTTTGTGTTGTATATGTACTGGTTGTGTGTTTTGTGGGCATGTAGTGTCTGTTGTCTTCCGTCCTCTGGTGTTCTTGATTTTGTCTTGCCGATTTACTTTGATTTATGTAATGTTGTGCTTTGTTCCTTCGATATTCTACTGCCGTTGTTTTGCTTAATATTTCTCTCATTTCTAGTATTTGTGTCTAAATTTTGCATTCTAATTCAAACAAAAACAAAATTTATTCTGCTGCAAAGTGAAGAGTGTTCACTGTATTTGCATAGCTAGATTAGAGTTGCCACTTTGAATCAATGATGTCAGAGCATTCTGAATTATCATCAGATTTTTTATCAAATGGGAAAGCAAGAAAAAAGTTCGGAAAAAATATAAATATTGCCAGTCATTAGTCTGAGGAACTATTGACTGGAAAATAGTTACAAAATTGGGAAAGGCGAAAAATTGTATTTTTTTAAAGAAATTTTAGTAGTAATGTTCATATACTGAGGTAACTTATCTTTCTGCACATGTAATATCCCTTTTTTATCTTTTAACCTTGCTGTAGAAGCTTGAATATCTTCATATAAAAATAACACCTTGGCATAACACTCCGGTAATACATCGAGCTTAAGATAGACCTAAAACACGATTTCTTAATTTTTTCCTTTTCCAGTACCTTGGATGCAATTTAAGATTAAAGATGTGATCGTCAACGATTTTTCTTAATTTTTTGGCGGAGGTTTAGTGATTATTTCTTAATGTTTTTATGTGTATACAATCAATTTTTGTGATCTTAGTATCTTCCAACTGATATATTAACATATGAATTTATTAATTCCAAAGTTGACGGTTGAGTATAAAATGTCATCATGACATTTTTATCGTTATTTATCTGAACATAAGACTAAAAAATCTTACTGCTTTGTTGTTTTTCTTTCTGTATTTTTTATTTCTTTTCCCATTTACAAACCTTGGCAGAAGTTGGAGCTATACCCAAACCAGAAACTTTATTCACAGCAAAAGCAGATGCAATCCATGATGTTATTGTATCTGGTACGGTTGTCGATAATGTCACGTGCCCATCGGCACTGAAAGAAAATAAAATGCTAATTTTGGCATTTTGAACCAACAATAAGGCTGTAACTTAACCAGAATCTGATGTTTACATATCATTAATCATTATTATATTAGCAGTTATTAGATATATTGTTATAGGTAATCAAATGTTGTAAATGTTCTATATTGCATTTTGTTCATTGTTTTTGTTTTGTGCGGCCTTAGTATTGTGTAATTTGTTTGGCCTAGTTGTGTGACTTGTTTGCAGTAAGCAGGGGTCAAGGTTGTTTCACCTTAGAACGTATGGAGGTTTCTGGAATTTAGATTTGATATTTGACACATGGAGTTTTCTGGAGGTTTTCCTTACATAGTCATTCTAGTCATGTGATTGTCAGTTGATAAGAATGTTCTAGTTATGTCTTGTGGATAGATTTTTTCTGGAAATAATAAATGTATTTATATGAGGTAGCTGAAAAGGATGAAGTCAGTTTAATAAGTTTATACAGGATTAATAAGTTTATACAGGATTATCACGCACATCTTTCGTATTGGAAATCGACATCAATTATTGTGAATCTATTATCAACTATTTAGTGAGGATTATAAGGAATATTCTATTGGACATTTATTGGTGGAATTAAGTGAACTATTCGTTTGGATTATTACTTGGACTTCATTATTGTCAGATAAGTTATATATTGTATTTAATTTGTAAAATAATCATTTTTCGTCTGATTAAAAGTTAATTTGAGCCAATTTTGTTTTTCATTATTGTTGGCAATTCATTGGTCATTTCTACCACATAACAATATATTTGAATTTGTACGAACCAAATGTCAAAAACTCGGAATTGTAAAAATATTTAAGACTCTGATAACATCTATTTTTCAAAAATTGTATACCAAAAATCAAATTTTGACTTTTGGTAGTCTATATTTTCCAACATTTTATTACAACTGATAAATTAGGCATAAAAACTAGATCAAACTAGAAAAATGTGAGCAAAGCTCACTAATATCATACCACCCGCTCCCCCATTGAATTCCAGGAAAAAAAATATCGAATCAAATTTTCAAATAGCTGGTGCACAATGACAATATGTATTTAACATTCTGTGAAAGTTTCAAAGAATTCCATCAAGTGGTCTAAGAGGAGTTGTTGCCACAAAGTAGGTACCCTATGGCGGACGGACGGACGGACGAACGGACGGACGGACGGACAGACACCGCCCGCTACAGCGGGGCGGGGGGGGGGGGTATAATGACAAGATTTGTTTTCCTGAAAGAAACTGACAGTTAAAAAAACGTCATTCGTGCAATTTCTGGAAGGGGAAGGGGTCATTTATTGAATGCCTATATCATAGAAATAGTGTAAAGTGACCAAACTTGTGCTTAATGTAAAGGATATTCAATCAGCTAGCTTCATTGTAGTACATCTAATTTATTTACAGAAAATTATGGCGCTTTAAAGATGAAACCTCGATTAAAAGAAAAAATAAATGAATTTTGCGTGGTGAACTATTAATTTGGCCCTATACTGTCTGTGCGTGCAGGTAATATTCGTTTTAATATGCTTAATTTTGAAGAGCAAGATGCAAAAAAGAACTGAAAAAAATCGGTCTGGATCATAGGTTGGAGGGGTGACACGAAAAATGATTTCAGCCCTTGGATTAATTTTGACATGGGCATATCGTAAAATACCATCCTTTGAGCAATCTTTAAAGCAGATGGACGTTCAAGCGCTAGAAGACGAGCCCAAGCTACATAATCTATCATTTTATAATATCCCATGGGTACCATGCGTGTAGCAGACCATGCTTACCCTTCGGGAGCACCTGATGATTCCTCAGTTTTTGTAGGGGTTCACATTGCTAGTGCTTTAGTTATGTGGCGTTCTTGTTTATTTGTTTTGGCTTTGTCATACTGTCTCAATTAGTGTTGGATATGAATTGCAATGATTTAGGATTTTCGATTATAGAATTCCCCTTTTCTCGTTCTTGTTTCGGTATTCGTTTTCCGATGTATACCACCTTTCCAAATTTAGATAACATTGTTTTATTTCCAACTGAATAAGATTTAAGTCAAATTCTCCAAAATCTAGGTGGCATTTTTTATATTCACTGTTTTTGGCTATTTTTATAAAATAAAGCATGGTCTAGTAGCTCCTATCAATTGTTTACACTTTTCTTCCCGTTCCCTGGCACTTTAATGACGCCATAATATTAAAATGTCGCTGACACTGCAGACGTCATACGTGACCAGTTACCGTCGATTTATGACGTCTCGTTTGTACATTAAAACTAAATTGAAAAGAGCAATTATAATAGATGAATCTGATTTTTTTTGTGAAACGGATTGATGAGCTGTTGCTTGTCAAACTTTGGGAGAAAAACTTCGGTAAATTAATATGGATAAGCCAACGTCCCTTTTCCCGACCATTTTTTTCTCCTGGCTTCCCTTTAATCATATTTTCTCCTTTGTCCCTTTTGTCTTCTCCCCTGCCCCTCTATTCTTTCAACTGCCTTTTAATCCCGGTCTCCCTTTATCAACTATACCCCTCACAAGGAAAGCGTCTACTGTTATATGTTAAGCACCTGTTTTGCAAAAACATTTACCCGGTAACAAATGTTCAGGCCAGGAAATGATACCCTTATTACAAGGTATCCACATCTGGAATACGCTATTTTATGTTTTCATTTTTTTTAACTAAAATACAAGTCGCAGAGGGAGCTAACGGGTCAAAACGGGTATCAACGCAAAGTTAAAGCCTAAAGGTGATTACAAGATAAGGTACCCGTCAATAATTAAGCAATAAAAGTACATGAGCCTGCATACGCTAATTTTGACCATCAAATCAAGATTGACGCCCTTGGTTTTTTAAATTATGTACTTTTATTGCGATTTTAATGCAATAAAACGATTTCATGTTCTTTTTTTTTTTACTTGTATACTTGTAACCCTATTAGGAACCAGACTAAGCTAGGAGCTTTTTTGTGCAATCTCCGAAACAGAGGTGCATAGCTCTTTCTACGTCAGATTATCACCTCTGCCACACCTTGTCCTCCATATTGGATTTACCACGCCCTTTTCACAGTGACGTCGTGTACATCCTGACGTCAAGAAATTNATTTTGAGAGGAATCTCTCCTTCCGGTGTGGCAGAGGTGATATCTGACGTAGGAAGAGCTATGCACCTCTGTTTCGGAGATTGTTTTTTGTGTAGCTGGTGGAACTGACGGTGAGTTTTGACCAATCAAAACCTCCATTATATAAATGTTGCATCATAATTATACCCCCGCTTTAGCGGGCGGTATATAGTGATCATGGTGTCTGTCCGTTCGTCCGTCCGTTCGTTATTCCGTCCGCAATCGGGGTACACACTTTGTGGCGACAACTCCTCCTAGACTACTTGGTGAAATCCAATGAAACTTTCAGAGAATGTTCAGTACACATTGCCATTGTGCACCATGTATTTAAAATTTTGATTTGATCTTTTTGGGGGGGAGTGGGGGGTATGATATACGTGAGCTTTGCTCACATTTTTCTAGTTCAAATTATGAAGATGCATATTTTGGAGATGCCTTATGAAATGAACTACCAGAAAGGAGTTTGATAGAGCTAAGTTGCTCAGATATGCTACAGTTTGTTAATCAAAGCATTAACGTCTCAGTTATTACATTTTGCTTCTGTAAACGAAAAAGCTTTTATAAAATAAAGCGATAATATCATGATTTGGTTGAACACAATCAGTTAATGAGGTTACATTTTTGGATTGTAAAAACAAGAAGCAATAAAGCGGATAGGAATGCTTGATATGTATAAGTGCTGTTCGACATCTAGCCATACATTCCACTTAAACAGATCCCAGGAACCGTCTTGAACTTACTATGAGGAAAAACTTGGTGACTTCAAGATTAAAACAACAATATAAGCGCTGTTCTGTTGCTTTGTTCTACTATGTATTTGTAGAGAATTTGTCTCATGTGTATTAGCTTCATATGTTATTATTGCATAAAAACAGCTAACGTTCTTAGTTTTCCAGAAGGGTTGGCAAATACGCTGAAGATCGGAGACAAGGTCTGCATTTGATTTCTTTTTGGTATTAGTTTTAAAATGCCATATACCCGGATGTAGCATTCCACCAGAGCCAAGTTTCTGGAAACACATTTCTTTTTCTCCCAGCAGATTTTAAATTTTGTTGACTATTGGTTGCTCCTGACATAATCCCAGTACTAGTTCCAGTCATAGTCCCAGTAGCTCCGGTCATAGTCCCAGTACCAGTTCCAGTCATAGTCCCAGTACCAGTTCCAACGAATCCCCCAGTGGATCCGCCACCGATCATACTTCCACCACCTGTCATCGCATATGCTGGCAACATTATATCACAAATTTGAACATAAATGGTCTTATTATCGTAATAAAAGGTGTGTGTGTGTGTGTGTGTGTGTGTGTGTTAAATGGTACTATCAATTACCAGTCATTTATACATCTAAATGTACAACATAATTCCTCAAATTAATTGAGAAAATCAACAACATTTTGTTTACTCTTACAATAATTTCAATAGATAATACAAACTAACGATAAATTAACGTTTGTCGCTATTTGTACTGAGGGAAGGGGAATCATTCAAATGGAATATCATTTCCTATTCCAACGACTCACTATGCATAGCAACGATACTTTAGTCACAACGGTCGTCTTGCCACAGCTAAAATACAGCCTGCTGAACGTAAAACTTTAATCACTCAATCAATCGGGCAAAACGAAATTCCTACATTTACAAGTAACGTGACACAAATTTAAGAATTTGTTTTACCATACGTGCCACAAAAATTGATGTGCTTACAGAAAATTCATTTTTTTTTCTTTTTGAAATTTTCAGAAGCAGGATTGTAATTGCTTGTATGTAAACGACCTATGAACTATCTGGAATTGTTACTTAAATTATATTTTGATACTCTCATGAAAAAATAACCATTTGGCAGTTTAAGTTTTTCATGTTTTCTACATACCAAAAAAGATTTAGCTATTATCACGAAAAGCTTATTCTAACACTATAAATAAATGATTATGGTTTAGCTCTCCATGTACTGAAATGTAAAATTATCAAGGTTTCAACAGCTTGTCAATAGACAATTCACGAAATTAGCGGATATCGGACTGGAACAACGATGTTGACAAAATATGAGGCATCTCAAGAGTTTTTTTCATCAGATAGTAATTATGAATATAATGAACATCATAACATAAAAATATGCTTCATCTTTATATTATTTTAATATGGATAAAACAAATTAATGTACTTATTTCCATAAAACCTTCAAAATTTTTATTGTGCTCAATTTTTCATAGATTTGGATGAATACAAAAAATATATAGCACAATCATCAAAATAGGATCCAGGATTTGAAGTTGAGGGGGGGGGGTATTAGAAAAACTCACCGTTCGAAGCTTTGCTGGAATTTTTAAGCAAATATTGGGCAAACCCAAATTTTACGCCAAAACATTTTTCAGTTTTTAGGGGGCACACGCACTTTTGCCACTCCATGAATCCGTGCCTGATCATGGAAATTTTTACTCCTGAGGACACGAAATCAATGTATCACGGTAAATATTTTGATGGGGTATGAAATTGTTAATTAAAGGAGTAGGAGCGATAAGTGCCTTATTCGGCCTGAATAATAAATTTGGTTGAATTCACAGAATTTTATCATTTAAATGTTCTATGGGTATGGTTTTTCAGTAAACAGTAACGTTTCTCAAATATTGATATAAGATTATTGTGTTTTTGAGCGTAGAAGAAGGGACAAATTGAAGATTTTGTTGAAAAAATGTTAAATTTGACCAATTGTGACTACTTTTTCTGTAGAGAAAGAATAGAGCACATGCAAGAACCACAAAAATATTAATATGAGATGTTCAATTCATTTGTACGAATAAGTTGGTAAATTATCTAATTGGTTCTTGGATGTGCTCGATATTTCCGGTTAGGAAAACTGTTAGAAAATCTGCCAATTTCGATATATTTCTATGAAAATGCTCAAGATTAGTCCTATCATGACGTCAGAACTGTACCTATTGTGACGTCATTGGTTCTAAGTTTTGTATTTTTTCTGTAAATGTTATCTCAACTTTGAAACGAACATGAGAGAAAATCTTGAGGTGCAACTTAGAAATTCACTGGCATCTTGGGCCAAATCAACCCCTTATCGCACCTTGTCCTTTAATACATTTAGACGAAGTACAACAATGAAAGCGTTGCCTGATTTTACCATGCATTTTCAAAGACTCTGTCTCATCTGCATTTACTCCGTATCCATGTCTTATTTTTGCCTCGATCTGTTGTGCTTTATTTTTCTTTGTGTAAAATAAATGTGAATTACCTGTACACGAGAAATAATTTAACCTTTTTTGCTTCAACATTCAACTGTAAGATAATTGTTACAAATAATACAGCCATAATGTAGCTTAAAAACACACACGTTCATTGTACCAAATTTGAATGAACAAAACAAAACTATTTCATATATTTGTTGTCAAGTGTTCAATTTGATATGTATTTATTACAAGATCCGGATGTCAAACTTCACCGCTCACACTCAAATTGAAAATTACTCCAAGACTATAAAGAAGCTATATATGTTTTTTTTTTTTTTTTTTTTTTTTTTTTTTTTTTTTTTTTTTGCGTTTGTGATAGATATCTGTTTGTTGTTTATGTTTGTTAACGATCCTGTTTCCATAGATCAATGGCTAAAAAGACATGAATGAGTTCGTTGCTCGACATCTAGCAATGAATGTCGCTCAAACCGGTGCTAGGGACCGTCTATCCGGTATGAGTAAAGCTCATTGTTGAAGACTTCCTAGTGACTACAAGATGAAGAGTAACAATGAAGCGTTTTCCATTGCCAAGTCTTGTCATGTATTTGTAGAGACTTTGTCTCATTTGCAGCTACCCCATATCCCCTCATTGTTAATTCTGGTAGGCCAAATGATTTTTTCTAACTAGATCAATAACTGATATTTTCTTTGGTTTGTGGCGTAAATCGCTTTCTTGGAGGTCATCGACCTCTTTCGCAACGTTTTCGTGTTTTTTCCTTACATTTCTACAGAGCGAAAGCACGAAAATGTGAAATCAAAAAGGTGACAACGCCAAAATGTAAACACGAAAATGGGAAATTCGTTTCACTTCAAGTTTTTTTCTCGTTTTCGCTTTAGCCCACTGGATTTTGCGTTTTCGCCTTTGCGCCTTTTCCTGTTTTCACGTTTTCACATCTTTGCGTTTTCGTACTTTCGCATTTTCATCTCGGAACTGAACATCTAACGCATGCGTCATTTTGAAACAAATAGGTAATTCAAACTGAAAAAAAACCAATGTAATGTTGTGACAAAATTCGATGAATTCATGAACTGTATTAGTTTTCGGGTGAAAAAATATATCAAAATATATATCCTGTTTAACACAATATACTAATGAACAGATAAACAAAAAACCGCAACATGCGTCGGGAATACACAAAATTTAACATAATTTTGTCAAATTACAGAGTTAAGTTGAAACATTCGATTGATGAACGTTCTTGTAACTCCATGGCGTCTTCCTCTGGCAAAGCTTAAAATGTAGTGGAAATTTTTTCAGGATTAGTCTGCAGACGCTGGTAACCTTTTCAATAAACATTGATAAATTACATGTAATAGCAAAAATTATTTGATTATTTTTTTAAACTTAAATTTAGATTTTCCCTCTTTTGTCGCTGTAGTACTCGGGTGTAGACAGTCAGTATCGATTTTCGTGAAATGTCTAATAAGAAATAATTGACACTACAACTGAATGATCAGTTTATTCAATGAATTGTTTTATTTTTTTAAACCAAGGGGTCTCTTGTTATGTTAATAAATCTCTCCATGTTGAAAACTTCATGGTAACTTAAAATGAAAAACAACAATAAAATGATTTGTTATCTTGCAAATGTGTCAACGTCATTTTTTACATTTTTTTTTCTTCATAAAAATATTGACTTACCCATGGTAGCAACACATAAATTACAGAATCCACAACAATTGTGTTCAACCCAGCTACGATAAATTGCATTCATACAAACACCATACCCATAGTCCACACAGTTCCTTAGTCTGTCTTCACCTAAAAAATGGCTGCATAATAGAAATTCATGTAATTTATTGCAAGTATTACGTCACTTGTGGAATGCCAGTAGTAGAACGGATCACCATAGACCATTTTTTCAAAGAACATTCCTGGCAAGATAATTGTATTTTGCCTGAAAATTGCTAAAGCATTATCCTAGGCCATTTCATTTACGTATAATATTCAGAGTAATTCTGAGTTGGTCAAAAGTTGTTGACTTCAGTATTAATCACTCAAGAGTAGATAGAAACTACGCTAACAAAAAGAGAAACAAAACAAGTATCAAACATCCAATCACTATAATGTTAAATCATACGAGGTTCAACGTATTAGGAGTCTTTTCAACTGCATATACATACCAAAAGTCATATTTCATTAACCAAAAGTCATATTTCACTTTACTTTGTAACCAATATCAGACCCATTTCTGGCAATGTCTTCATAGCTGTCAGTGACCATTAGATTTACATACATTTATGTTACTTTCTAGTTGTTTTTATGCAAGAGAATTCTTGATTGTTTATACTAAGGCCAAGAGGAAAACGCCAAAAGAGTGGAAGTAAATAGCAATTAAGACTTAATCACCGTCTATCACCGTACACGGGATATAGGAAACAGGACTGGTTATCATTAAATTTCAATGATATCTATCACTTTTTATTGAATCGCTACTTAGTACCTATAAAATGTATCAACGTACACTGCCGGTATTTTAACTGAAACCCAGTGCAAGTACTTTTATTCTATGTACGATTATAGACAGGTCCATAAAAAATGTTAATTAATCTGCACTAAAGAGACATACATTAGAATATGAGATGTCGAAATTTGATATACCTATGTTATTTCGGCCTTTTTATGTTTTATCATAAATTTTGGTATAGCGTGTGGGAATTCTGACATGTTGTGTTGTAATTACGACATGAACATTTCAAATGACACAGATGGTCTTCCATAATGTCTGTACGACATATCATTTAAGTCCATTCCTTTCTGCACTGAAGAGACATAAATCGAAATTTCAATATGAAATGTCGAAATTTGATATACCTATATTATTTCGGCCTAATTATGTTTTATTATAAATTTTGGTATAGCGTATGGGAATTCTGACATGTGGTGTTGTAATTACGACATGAATATTTCAAATGACACAGATGGTCTTCCGTAATGTAAGGACGACATATCATTTAAGTCCACTCCTTTATTATTGTTCTTTTCTTTCTTCCCCTTAATTGTATTGACTTTTTTTCTAAGAATTCAAACATATTAAAGGTAATTGCCACCTTTGAGATCTGACATTTTATCAGATTTGCGGAATCCTCTATTTTTTCCATATCATAACATGTGTAAAATATTTTTACTCATAGACACCCACTTTTCAGGTTATATTGTAAAAGCATTTACCTTAAATGAATTTCAGACAAAATTCAAGAATTTGACATTAGCCCTTCAATCCATTTCCAAGACTTACAAATTTCTATACAAAGCTCATGGAAAGCGTACAAAATGGACATTTCCAGCCAGAATTTTAATTGTATGTATCTCAAAATGAAGCGCATGAACCTATTATTTTTCTTGCCTATTTTCAATCTTTCATTAAGTACTACTAATGCAGAACACTTTTTATGAAATTCTCATTACTATTAAAATTCAAAGGTGGCAAATACCTCAGTGAAATCATCATAGGGATTTGTCAATAAAACAAATCAAAATCGAAAAAACTGCCATATCAATGGATATTATGGCCGTAAAACTAAGTCACGACCTCAACTTTGTCTGGTTTTAACTAAAATGTATTTTTTGAAGATGTGGCAAATGTGTGACAATAGTGTGGCAGTGGTGATTCAATTAGCTTTTGACCTCAATCGCAAATCCAGTAATATCTTCACAGTGTTTTTAAACATGTTTGATATTATGGTCTTCCAAATGTGTAGATTTTATCTGCACTGAAGAGACATAAATTGTCGAAATGCGCATATGCAGAATCAAAATTCACAGTAACTTCGGTATTTACTTATTTACTCTGTTCCTTTACCGCCTGAATCATAAAATCGTCTTCAATAAAATACAGCAGTATGTCAGCTAATCGATTGATCTAGCTGCCAATTTTTTTTTTCTTTTTTTTTTTTTTTTTTTTTTTTTTTTTTTTTGCTACTGAACGAATACAATTTTTTTTTCGACGCCTACGTTGTCAATTAGCGTCTGGATATACAACAAAGAATTCAATGTTTACCAAAAATCAAAATAACGTTAGTGGAATACCAACAGCCAATTTCCAGATTACTTGAAAATTTATGGTTTTCACTTCAAAAATCTGTTCTATCAAAGGATTCAATTTAAAAATAATGGACGTTTTGTGCTTATATCTAGATAAAACGGCTTCTGCATATCAGATTTAATTAGAATGAATCAACGATAGACTGTGCTTGAATATTTAATAAGCTTTTTTAGTTAACTTAGTAAATACGCGCAAAACAAATAAAAAAAAAATACAAATCACAGCATCTTCTTATAATGTTAACGCCATTTTATTTCAAAAACCTTATGTAAGATAAAAATGATAATTTTCTTACAGGATCCAAATTGAATGTAAACCTATGTTCTTCGCCGGTGGCTATATTTTAAATGATTCCAAATGAAAGAAGCAGTCTTTGTAAGGGACCTTCAATGCATCATTCCATTACAGTTTAGTTTATTTTCTTTAATAGTTTCAGAGAAGATGATGAAAAGGTGGATTTGCCATGGGGTCAAAAGAACATCTATGTTCAGCGCTGGTGGTCATTGTTCAAGATATCGGAACGGATTCAGCTATCTTTATGAAGGACCTTCCCGGCATCAGTCCAATACAAACATGAATATTAAGTTAAATGTGCATCATTTGTTTCAGAGCAGATGACAAAAATCATTTTTTTCCGAAAGGGTTCAATGTTTTCCTAACTTTCTGTGCTGGTGGCCATGTTTTTATCTGATCGAAGAGAATAGCAAAATACCGAAGTTACTGCAAATTAAGTTTCTGCATGAGACCATTTCGACCATTATGAAGATAAAATCATTAGATTTGGAAGACCGTAAACTCAAAGATATTTGAAATCTGATAGCACACAAATAAACAAATATAATCTTAATCGAATGCCAAAATCAGGTAAGGACAGAGTTTTGCATGAGGGTGATACTCTTAAGTTTTCAATAAAATTGACAAAAAAAATAGATAAAGGAAGTTTCCAAATGAAATCGGCCTCCGGGTAAGCACCGTAGTACTAGTTGGCTTGTAAATACAATCGGGACTAACAACCCACCAGTATTCGATCTAAGACGTACCATACAATATTCCTGTATCCCTAACCTGACAAACTGCTATTTCAATGCTGTTGGTCATGCTTTATGTTCAATTTGCACGATTAAAATGAGCAATCTTTGTGAAGTATCTTCCGTACATCCTTTCTAATACAGATTAGTTAGTGTATTTGCTTCAACAGCTTCAGAGCATGTGGTGACAATAATGAAAACGATGTTTTTTGTATAATGATAACGATAAAATTCAGGTTTTCCGGTTGCGACTATGTTTTTCTCCTTTTCTTGTCGGATCGTGACGAAATGAGCAATCTTTGTAATAGACTTTCCAAACATTATTCCTGTAAGTTTAATTGAATTTGCTTCAGCGGTTTCAGAGGTTAAGTTGGATATGTGAAAAGATAAGGGATAATTGTATACTGTTGATATATTTGACTTACATTTGTAGCATAATTTGGCATCGGTCAAAACTTTAACGCCGGCGTTCTGTAAAATCAAAAACATTCAAATGTTTAAAATATGGCTTTAACAATATAGTTAAGAAATACTGAATGGTTGGACGATGTTAAACGTTAATACAGTGGAACCTGTCTAATCCGACACACTGTGGGACCATAAAAATGTGTCGGATTTGACAGGATGTCGGAATACTGAGGTTGAAAAAGCATTAAAAAGCTATTTTTGGGCCAATAGATTATGTCGGATTTCACAGGATTTCGGAATACTCAGGTGTCGGATTAGACAGGTTTCACTGTAGCATTAATTACATATTTAATTATTGTTTCATACATGTAGTACATGTGATAAGATTTTTCAAATACTCGGATTTCTTATCCTTTGATCCAAGTACAACTAATTTCATCAATTTATATACATTTTTTTTTATTTATGAATGAATTTAAATAATGCATAATTTCATAGCATTTAACCAAACCATTCGATCAGTATAGTAAGATAAATGGTAAAAAATTATTTTTCGTCAATTTTTGAATGTTAAGATCTTAAAAGCAATATCAATATATTTAGATTTGTGTTTTAATGAACCAATTTTCCATTTCCATTAGTATCAATTCTTTCTCTGCACTGAAGAGACATTTGTTGTCGAAATTGCCATATGCAGAAAATAATTTTACATTATGTTCGGTATTTCGTTATTTGTTACCACTGATTCGATGCCACTGTTGGTGGACTGTAAGTTCCCGAGGGTATTCACCAGCCCAGTAGTCAGTACTTTGGTCCTTACCAGAAGCTTATGTTATTTGAAAACTGGCAATGTCTTTTTTTGTAAATTTTGTTGAAAACTAAGGAGCGTCACCCTCTTGCAAAGCTCTGTCCTTATCTGATTTTGGCTTGCCTTTAAGATTATTGGTTACGTACTCTCTATGAATTTTTAAACATCTTCGAGTCAATGGTCATCCAAATGTTTAGATCTTATCTGTACTGAAGAGATATAAGTTGTCGAAATGGCCATATGCAGATTAAATTTACAGTAAGTTCGGCCTTTACTTATTTCTTATTTGTACATTTTCTTTAATTTCACATTCATATGTTTTAACTTACTCGGGAGAGATTATACTGTATTTCAAGGAAGAGTGTGATAATATTATACACCTTTGAGAGTACACTGTTAGTTAATTGTGGAAAGTTAAATAAATTTTGGGACAGGAAGTTTGGACAATAGAAACATTGGTCGGTTATCCCCCTGTACCAAGTTAGTTATTTTTGGTTTAAGTGGAAGTTATGTAATTCTAAGTCAAAAGAGGCTATCGATACTCTAAAATTATCTCCGCTTTAAATCATACAAAACTAAATTGGTAAAGGGAGATAACCGGCACATGCTTCTCAATATAGAAATTACGAAACTAAGTAGTTTCAATTATAAATTTTAAACAAGACTTTTTTCAATAAGATCATATTATCTGCACTAAATTTGTTTAAATAAGACTAAAAAATTATTCCTTAAATATCTTGCATTTTGTTCAGGTCATTTCATGTTAATATTTTGGGCCTGTATTATCAATAATAAAATAATTTTATTAAATCATTAGATCTATGTCTATCTTTTTAACCACTTAAGGAGGTAGACCTAGTTTAAGGGACATAACGCTTAAAATCATTTGTATGTTTGCTTACTAGATCATTTTCATAAATATATTCTAAGCTTCTAAATAACATAGATGATTTTGATTCTTTTTCAAATCAATGCTTAAAAAGCATCAATGAAACCTGCTGATTCAAGCGCCTTGCTAATTTAAAGAGTTATCTCCCTTAAATTAGGTCTACTATCTTATCCTCCATTGAGTATAATGAATAACTAATCAATTTAAGTCAGTACATTTTGAATTGAGATAAAACCTCAATTTTTTGTTCCGATTCCATGTCATTCTCACGGTACAATATTTTACTTTTTAGTTACTAGTGTTATTATGTATTTTTTATTGTATTAAAACAAAATGTATTTCTAAAAATTGATAGCATATCACGACTTTAAACATGAAACATAGGCGTTTTTAATACCTGAAAGATTTGCGGTGCACTGGACCCTCCAATATATGTAGGATATGGCACAAGTTTACCATGGTTAATAGTGTCATAAGATTTAAGCTCGTCGACAACCTGTAAAGTAACAATTTCAAACTAAAGTCAATATAAAGTAAATGTCAATAGAAATTTGTTTACTCATTATTTACTCTTATGCTTTATCATTAAGGACGGTTTTAATTTCAAAATTATTAATTTCCCTTACAAGGATAGTAACATTCAAACTTCCCCTGCTTACGGAGTTTATGCACAAATTAAACAGATTTCCTCACAGGACAAGACTTCATAATATTCCGTCTAATACGATCATTAAAAAAAGTTCTTCAATAGAAATCAGTTAGTTATGGAACAACTTGAAGTTTCGGTCCAAACTCTGACTCAAGATTCTTTTTTCTTCTTAGTACTGGGCTCATCATTTCTTTCAACTGCCTACGACCTTTAATATCAATTGCTGTTAAGTTGCTACTGCATTGGAAGAGGAGGTTTGGCGCGCCATAGAACAGCTTTAACTCACCATTCCTTAATGTCTGCACTAAGTCAGGACCATTGCAGTCGACATTTTGTTCCGGTGGTTTCCCCCGATATGTTTTTTTTTTGCTTCGTGGACTTCGGCTCTTGACAACCCTGTTCGGTAATTTTTTTATTAGGGTAGATGTGAAACACATGTGTATAATTAATGAGATCTAACCACAGAGATATTTTTTGAAAATGTATTAAAATCCACATATTTGTAATTGTCAACAATTTTGTTTTTAATTTGTATGAAATTTGTTTGATTTTCACTACTTGATAATGTCAGTGTCGCAAAACAGGACTTTTCTACAAAATATCAGATCACTGTCAAGACGTCATTTTCGGGTCGCCATGCTTTGGTACAAACTGACTGTGTTTACACACGTAGATACTCGAACAAAGAAAATGAAATCAATGAAATTCAATGAATATAATGGTGTAAAAAGATAGTAATCTGCTTCAATAATAAGAAATTCAAATTTTAATCATGCTACATAAATTTTAGGTTAAAGAAAATTTAACATCATCATATATTAACATTTTGTTCACTTCCGGTATCTATTTTTCTTTCGTATTCCAGTCCAATTAAGAGGTAGAGTAATCTAGTGTGACGGCGTTCTGACTTTACAGACGGAAAGTACAGGCTGTAATTCAAAAACGACGCGTAACCTGCGTCGTCATGCACAATGGGATCATTATTTTTGTCAATGAAAATTGACAAATAATCAAAATTTGCTTACAAAAATATTCGTTGGAGTACCTAATACGCGTCATAAAATAAACGTTAATGTTGTAAAATCGTTCAGTCAGTTGTGTACTAAACACAAGATTAACCAAGTTAAAACATAATTTTTAACTTGTTTTAATCCTATAAAAAGTTATATATCCCTTCGTAAATTACCGATAAAATGATATACAGTCGAACGTCGATGTCTTGAATACCACAAGTACTGATTGAAATAGTCCAAACAAGCGGAATCTTCGAGCAGTCGAGGTCAAACTATTTTTAAAATTTAATAGGTGGACCAGAAACAGGCATCGAGTCATCCATGGTGTTCGAGCTATTGTTGTTCTAGTAATCGAAGTTCAAATTTAATATATTTGTCATTGATACAGACCTTGTCACGGCATAACGCATCAAGCTCGCCCCCACGGATTAAAATGATGCTTGCCGTGATAAATAAATTATAAACAGTGAAATAAATGCACATGAGACAATACATAATATCATCGCATTATTTAGTTTGAAATCCGGTTTAAACATTTTTTGAATACATTTTTTTGGATTCTAGTGCTGCTGATGAGGGATTATTTCCGAAATGGCCATACAGCTCATTAAAATTATTGCAGTTGGAGTTAACATATGTGTATGGTCTCATGTTCATTTACTCCAAATCCTTCGTAAAATATTTAATACAGGAGTTTGTCTTTTATTGCAGTGTGGAGTTGGTAAAACAATTACCCGTAGTAGAGATGTATTCTCTTTATTTTTCTTAGATATGGTGTACTTCTACATGAGATAATATCTCATGTGTACACTTTCTTCAATTACTAGCATCTAAATTTATGTAAATTATAAAACCGAAGGATTTACTCCCTCCATAGTAGTTTTGTCCTTAGCTATATTTGATATTACTGACTATTCGGATTTTGCATGGTTTTATGTATTTTAAACATTTTTTAATATGGATTTCCTTTGTTTGGGGTCTAGTGGTGCTGATGAGGAATTAATTTCTAAAATGGCCATACAGCTCATTAAAATTATTGCAGTTGGAGTTAACATATGTGTTATGGTATCATGTTCATTTACTCCATATCCTTTCGTAAAATGTTCTAAATGGCACCAAAATGACAAAATGATATACATGTACAAAGATTTTCTACAGATATTTTCTAATCACCATGTCATTAATGAAATTTAAGATAATATTTAGTGATGACACAACGACGTGAAGACTCTACAGAACATGTAAGATGGACACATCTTTATTTTTATCATCATAAATGATTCGAAAATTTTTATCAGCTGTGCTGCAGTGCAATAATTAAAGGGTTTTTTGAATTAACTCAGCTACACATGTTGCTTCCTTTAGGCTTTTAAAGTTTCCTTCAAGGCCATGACTGGAGAAGAATGTTTCAGCAGTAAACACTATTAAACTATTTTCTGCATTAAACATCGTAAATTAATATGCTGTTATATGCTGTTAATCACTTTTTTTCCATTCTGAAATTTCGAAGCAATTGTAAATAGTGAATTAGAAATACACTGGTTCTTTGCAAAACTTACCTCTTCTGGTGTGATGTCATTTCCGGATTTTAGCAACAAAACACTTTGATCAACAGCTAGTAAGTTGACTACAGACATGGGATCAGCTGACACTTGAACATTTACATGGTCACCGGGCTGTGCTTTTGTTTTATCAAAGGCAATTGAAACCTATTTCAAAATATGATGTGTGAATATTTTGATTTTAAATCAGTTGAATTATGTTGTTTTATAAGTTAATTTGATTGCCACTTATTGCATTCGATTTACAAAATACATTTGCATTTTATGTATCCAATTTTAACCTATACACCTCTTATGGTATAACGAATTATATAAAGAGATTTATACACAATATGTTTTGATTAGTTAACATTAATCAAAACATTATTGAAATAATTTAATCTGAAAATAAGAAAAAACAAGAGATGTTGCCTAACAGCAACCAATCATACCCCCACTCATTGAACTCTAAATTAATAAGGTAAGTGCAAAGAATCATAAAGAGGCTGCATACGAGATTTGAAATCAATCCCTCTTGTAGAAGCGGAGAAAAATGTTACGTAAAATTCATGTTTTCACTACATTTCGTAACAGTCACATTTCGTCAAACATGAAGTACACATCCGACAGGACTCAAAATAGGACGTTCCTTACAACTAACCACATAAAGGCTGCATACCAATTTTGAAATCAATCCCTCTTGTAGAAGCTGAGAAAAATGCGACGAAAAATTCATGTTTTTTACTACATTTTGTGACAAAGTCCACTTTTTGTCAAACAGGAAGTACGTATCTGACAGGACTCAAAATAGGACGTTCCTGCATTACAGCTAACCATATAGAGTCTGCATACCAATTTTGAAATCAATCCCTCTTGTAAAAGCTGAGAAAAATGCGACATAAATCTTTTTTTCAACACATTTTGTGACAACGTCCACATTTTGTCAAACGGGAAGTACACATTCGACAGGACTCAAAATAAGACGTTCCTTACAACTAACCATATAGAGGCTGCATACCAAATTTGAAATCAATCCCACTTGTAGAAGCTGAGAAAATGCGACGAAAAATTTATGTTTTCACTACATTTCGTTACAGTCACATTTCGTCAAACAGGAAGTACACATCCGACAGGACTCAAAATAGGAAGTTCTTTACAACTAACCATATAGAGGCTGCATACCAATTTTGAAAGCAATCCCTCTTGTAGAAGCTGAGAAAAATGCGACATTTTTTTCGGACGAACTCACGAACGAACGAACGGACGGACAGGGTGAATTCAGTATACCCCCCTCTCTATAGAGTGGGGGTAAAATACACAAATCCTTAAAAAAAACAAAAACTACCTGATTGTTGAAAACTCCTTTTACATCAAAGCTTATGCTGTCTGTAACAATTTCACCATCACCACGCACATAATAAACCACAGTGCGAGCGTTTGGGACCATTTTAGAGTTTAGCCCGATGCTAAATGTTACCATCTTTTTATGGTTGCCGTTCACAGTACCAGCTGCCACTATGGCTCCTCTAGATAAAACCTATACATTTAAAGCAGATTCTGAAATGTTAAGTGTAGGAATAAAAGTAATTTTGGAGGAGTTTATCGATGTGTAAACGCGACCGACTCGCTCACAAATTGAATAAAGTCCGATGGACTTCATGAAATGTTTGTGAGTGAAAGGCCGCGTCAACAAATCCATAAACTCCTCCAAATTACCTTTATTTCTTGCAATTCCAATCCTTTGAACTTGAAACAATGTTGTCACTGAATTTGAAGTCACCATATACTGTACTATCTTTCCTGGGAACGTATTAAAAAGGCAAGAAGCGTTTATCGAGATATAACTTCTTTGTTGTTCATGAAGATGACCAATGAAATTGGACGTTACAATAACAATTGCAATTATTTTGTGATACGAACATCAATTAAAAAAGATTGAAGATTTAGTGCACAGTGTATTCGTTCTATTTACAGTTAGTTCGGTTTTTAGATGTCTTCAAAATTGTGAGCAAATGAATATTTTACGAAAGGATATGGAGTAAATGAACATGAGACCATAACAAATATGTTAACTCCAACAGCAATAATTTTAATGAGCTTTATTCCTCATCAGCAGCAGAAGTCTAAGATATCACTCAAGAAGAGTTTTTTCCAATCTGCTAAAAAGTTCATATGACATCCAGAGAGAGAAAACTCCGATTTTCATAGTATTCAATCCATCTTTTGCTGTGAATTATGTTTAGTCTAAACTGTATTTTTTACTTTATCCAAACGGATTAACAGTGTCTGTTTTATTTTGAAAGGATTTTGCTTTTTTTTTTATTTTACTACATTAGCAAATATTAAGTTCATAAATGAACCAATAAACCCATAAACAGTCTTAATCATTAATAGATGACTTAATCGATAGTTCAAGCAACAATTGGAAATGGATTGGTTGTCTTTTATTTACTTTCTCAATAGTGTTTCGATTCTTCTTTCAATCTTATTTCTGAACATTGACTCCTTTTAAATCTTACAAATACTTCAAGTTCTTCCTACTTTCATAGGTTCATTTTGAGACTATGTTTTTTACAAACCTGATATACAAAAGAATTCACTGGTTGGGTAGTCTGAATATCAAAGCTTGCTTCACTCCCAGTCTATCGTAAGATAAATAAAAGTACCTAAAATACTCAAGTTCACATTCAATTTTAAGTTGAGAATCGTGACTACCGGTAAACTTATCTGACAGAGTGTATTTTGTTTTGATAATGTGCATTCTATTCTCAAAAGGAGTTTTTCCAATATTTCATAAAAAATCTTAGCGAGTAGAATAACGTAAAACTGCGCTGACAGTGCAATTATGGAAAATTCGGATGTAAGATATTGCTACGGATAGCATTAAGAGTTACTGTTGAAGATGCACTTAATTGGTCTAAGATTGTGTCCGAAGTACACTATTCAAGGATTGCTAGAATTTTAGTTCCTGCAAGGTAATGTAAAAGTTTGGAAAATCTTCGATTGAGAATAGAATGCACTTTCTCAGAACAAAATGCACAATATTGACTTTTGAGGTTCTGATAAAATTTATTCTATATGTATTTTACGGTTGGTTTTGTGTAATTTATAGTGACATTTTGCATTGCATACTTTTGACCTTTGAACCGTGTGTGGAAGTTTTTAAAACAAATATTTGTCAAAATAGTGTTAGATAATAGAAAAGGGGGAGGGTCTGATATAATTGTTTTCCTTTAATTCAGTTGTTAAGGTCTTCTTTGTTTTCGGGTTTATTAATTTATCTATTTATTTATTTATTATATTGGTCACTTGTAACATGTCTATGGGCAAGGAAGCGTTCAAATTCATATACAAAAAGAAATTTTTGATCACCAAAAGGTACTGATTTTCATTATATGGATCCTTTGATCTGATCGCGAAGCGCTATTCACGCTAAGACCCGAAGGTATAAAGCGCAATGTTTGCAGACAATGAAGGATAATTGAACGCGTTTTCGAATGAACCAAGTATGACGAGAATTCGTTTAGAAATAAAGAAGTTATAAACGTTTGAAGTTCAGCAAGTTGATTTGGTGAAGTTAAACAGGGTGTATTTTGTTTTGTGTGCAGTCTATTCTCAAACGAAGATTTTCCGATATTTCACTAAAATTTTAGCGAGTAAAAATGTAAAACTGCAGTGACAGTGCAATTATGGAAAACTCGGATGTAAGATGATGCTACGGATAGCATGAAGAGTTACTGTAAATTTGAAGATGTATTTGATTTGTCTAAGAAGTACACTATTCAAGAATTGCTAAAATTTTAGTTTCTGCAAAGTATTGTACAAGTTTAGAAAATCTTCGACTGAGAATAGAATGCACTTTCTCAGAACAAAATGCACAATGTTATCTATGGGTCATCTTTCAATATACAAAATTAATACGACGTGGCACTATATATTAAGTATGAAAAAGAAAGGAAATGGGGTAAATGTCAAGAGGACAACATCCAATCTCCAGGTTACAACGACCCAAAACAAAGCATCTAGGTGCCACCGTACGGTCTTCAACAAAGTGAGGAACCTCACACCATACCGCAAGGCCTAAATGGCCCTAAAAAGTAAAAAAGTGAATAAACAAATGGAAACAATCCACATCCAATAACCCGAATATCAAGAAACTAAAATTTTATGAGAAGACAAGGACAAGGCAATCAACAACATATTCCTGACTTGGGACAGGCACAAGCATTGTGGTGGGGTTAAACTCGTTTTCCATCCAAACCCTCCCCTATGTGTGGTGAATAGCTAAAAAATAAATATACAAAAAGTCTCAGAGTAAAAATCAAACTAGAAAAAAGTCTAACTTATCGAGGTGAGTACCCTTACAATGAAGTACAAAAAACATGAAGACAATGCACACGGGTATTATCCTGACAAATGCTCACAGTTACTGACAGCTAGCCAAGGACATAATTTCCGTTGACTTTGATATCAAGCCTTCTTACATATGAAATTTCAATTGAAATACTTCTTAATTGATTTTGTATAACAACATCATCAATAATGAAAGAAGAACATTATATTGTGCAATGCAAAATGCTACCAATATGAAAAATTGTTTTAATTTAGTTTTGGTGTAAAGCATTTAGGAGATGATCAATATTTTTGCCAACAAAAGCCAAAAGTAAAGATTTAACAACAATGCTGTATTTATATCAATTATGAATTAGTTTGTTGAACGAATTAATAAGTTTGGAAGGACAATTTTTGAATTTATGCGGTTTGTAAATGATATTTCCATAGAAATTCGGATGTGAAATGCCCTTTGTATAAGAGCCTTGAATGAAGAACCAAATTTTCTTAATAAGTCAATGTATCTATAATTAAATTAAGAGAATGTTTTTTTATCAATTTATTATATCTAAACCCTTGATGAAGAAGTCTTTTAGTTTGACAAAGTTTATACTACTTGACCGCATACACTCATCAAAGAGAAATTTTTGTATTTGATTAAATGGTCCTTCAAAAAATCAGGATGTACGTACATTTGTTGCAATACATTTAAATCGTTTTTCAGTGGCGACAAACATGACAAATATACCAAATGGACTTGTCAGGATATGATAAAGCATTAAATTTTCTTCTTGATAATATTTTTGTTCGTTTCGGTGATACAGTCTTTCAGCAAAAAATAGGTATTCCTATGGGTACCAACTGTGCACCCCTCATAGTAGATTTATTTCTATATTGCTACGAGTCACAATTCATGGCAAAAATTCAAAAAGACACTTCTAAACAGCATTTAGTGGATAAATTTAATAAAACATATAGATATTTGGACGATATTTTGGCTTTAAATAATCTTGAATTTTCTAAATTTACAGATGAAATTTATCCTGCAGAACTTACTTTAAATAAATCCAACAGCAGCAGTGATTATACTCCTTTTCTTGATCTTGATATATCAATAAATCAAGGAAAGTTAAACACTAAGGTTTATGATGAAAGAGATGATTTCTCATTCCCTATAGTCAATTTCCCTCATCTCGACGGCGATGTTCCGTTAGCCCCTTCTTACATTTCACAACTTGTTCGATATGCACGAGTATGTAGTAATGTTTCTGACTTCAACGACCGAAATCTTTGTCTCACTGAAAAACTTCTGCATCAAAGTTTAGATATCATAAATTGATAAAAACATTCTCTAAATTTTATTATAGATACATTGACTTTTTAAGAAAATTTGGTTCTACATGCAAGGCTCTTATACACCAGAGCATTTCACATCCAAACTTCTATGGTAATATCATTTACAAAGCGCATAAATTCAAAAATTGTCCTTCCAAACTTATTAATCCGTTGAACAAACTTATTCATAAAGGATATAAATACAGCATTGTTGTTAAATCTTTACTTCTGGTTTTTGTTGGCAAAAATATTGATCATCTCCTAAATGCTTTACACCAAAACTAAATTTAAACAATTTTTCATATTGGCAGTATTTGGCATTGCACAACATCATGTTTTTCTTTCATAATTGATGATGTTGTTATACCAAATCTATTTAAAGCATTTCAATTGAAATTCCATATGTGAGAAGGCTTGATATCATAGTCAACGGAAATTATGTCCTTAGCTAGCTGTCAGTAACTGCGAGCATTTGTCCGGACAGTACGTGTGTGTATTGACTTCATATTTTCTGTACTTCATTGTAAGGGTACTCGTCTTGATAAGTTGGACTTTTTTCTAGTTTGATTTTTTCTGTGAGTCTTTTTGTGTATTTATTTTTAGCCATTCACCACACATAGGGGAGGGTTTGGGAGTTTAACCACCGCAATTTTTGCGCCTGTCCCAAGTCAGGAATATGTTGGTCATTGGCTAGTCCTTGTCTTCTTATAAAATTTTAGTTTCTTGATATTTGGGTTATTGGATGTGGTTTGTTTCCATTGATTTATTCACTTTTTTACCTTTCGGGGCCATTTAGGGCTTACTATATGGTGTGAGGTTCCTCACTGTGTTGAAGACCATATGGTGACCCCTAGATATTTTGTTTTGGCTCGTTTTAACCTGGATATGGAATGTTGTCTCCTTGACATTTACCCTATTTCCTTTCTTTTTCATACTTAACTAAAATAAAAGGGAAATAAACTACTTGTATTTTTTTCATATGTTTTATAAATTCTTGAATAATTTGACAAGCTGTAATTTCCCCGATTTTGACCAGCCAAAAAGTTACAACACAAATAAATAATCCTGAATTGATCAACTGGTTATAAATTTATAAATTCCCTCTGGAATAATCGTTGTCGATTTCAGGAATGCAGATTTTTGATTGCGATGATTTTTGAGTTTCTTTTTACATCCTTTCAGTACAGCAATCTTTATTCTGGCAACTAAATGGGTGCAAATAAAACTCAAGTGGAAATCGTCGTCGTTGGTATTTTTTTTGCCTGAAGTTTTGACTAGTTATATTTACATCCGTTTTATATTTTCAAGCAGCTTATTTTTCCGGAAATGTATAAATAAATATTAAGAGAGTATTTTTATATTATTATTATATTTAAGTTATGTGAAGAAGACCACATCCAATCTACGACTAGTTTATTTTTTTTTCAAGATATTTGCTACAAATTAATTTTTTCTAGAAGTTTACTAATAGTTTATTTTTCTCTTCATTTATGATTGACTGTTTTGGGAAAATCTGCAACTTATAACTAGAATCGTCACTACATGAAACATCTAGCTGGAATAATGTAACTAGTTGAAAATTTCTGGCAAAAGGGAACTTCTTAAGGAAATAAACTGTTACACACATACATACTCATTGTAATACACACATTTTATTGTCATAAGTTTTTATCTTAGATTTTAATGGCTTATCCCATAAATGTAAATTTAGG
>MJUU01033587.1:186444-217779 GCA_002080025.1 Modiolus philippinarum | reverse complement strand
TAAGTTCGTGGTTTCGAATTATATGTATTAAAACTCTATAAAAATGTATTTCGTTGGGATCTTAATTTCGTGGTTTGAGCGAACCTCGAAATCCACGGAAATTGGAACCCCCATGAAAAATAACTTGTTCTGTTCTGTTTTTATAATTTGGAAACAAGTGTTTATATTTTGTTGTTTCACGATCACTTTCATATAACTATTTCATGAAGAATAAATCTTGGCATTTTTTTAGTAATCTTAAAATGTTCCTTATTCAGTCTTATACTTACCTTAAGATGTGATGATTTCAGGAACAACTGGATATAACTATTACTTGGAGAATGACTCTTCGAAAGTGATGAGTATGCACTTATTGTTCCGTATTCAGCCTGTATATATAAAAGCAATCATGTAACATTAAATATTTCATTTACTTGGTAATGTATCAGTGCGCCAGGAACATTTTCAGAAATGTAAAATCATTTTCCTCCGGTTTATCCAATATTGATGTCCATTCGTAATATTTGCTGCTTTTTGTTCAATATAAGTAAGTATTTTCAATACATTTAGAACATATCCATTTTCATAACAGTATTTCCTGCTTTAGTCGTTTTTGTTTCAAATTGTTATTCTTATTCTTTCTGTGTAATAATGGTATCGCTTTTTTTTATTTGCATCTTAAAAAATACAGTCCTTTGCATTGTGCGTCATCTTGATGGTGTGCAAATCTGTCAGTCAGTATACTGTAAGAGACCGCAAAAATGTAAATATTAGTTCCTGTTGTCTAAAAAGAACCGGGTCAGTATCTTTTTGCATGCGTCGCACGAACTTTATGTCATTACGGCAACAAATCCTGAAGATTTACTCTTTACTCTTTTAATTTTGGATTTCTTTCGTGAAGATAAACTTTATCTTCTCCATTTAAATTGGTGCAAACAAATACTTAGATGACAAAAACAATTCATCTTATGAATCTTCATGAATGAATATAACAATGTCAAACCCTAACTTTCTAAGATTGGTGCAATTTGGGTACCCGGTGCAATTCCACGTTAGCAATTGTCATTATCAAAATTCCCCCTATAAGGTTTGTCCTAAGAATTCTAACAATTGAGGGATAAAAGTATCTACATTGTATTTTCATGAATTTATGCTTTGAATTAAAAATATGGGTTTTACAGGGGTTAACAATTAAGATCGCTTTCAACACTTCTTTTTGTTGGTGTGTTTGTGTGCTGTTTTTGATTGTTTTTATCCATAACTGTGTCATCATTTATTTTAATTTGTCATTATTTAATCGTAAATGTTCTATGTCTATTACAGTTTAATAACCTTGTGGAAATTAACAATATTTTAAAGATGATAGAAAAATCTAGAGTTTACATGTAACGAAATACTGGTTGCTTTTTCAGGAATATCAATTTGAACTGGAACCACTCCCGAGTCTGGAACAGTGAACGATCGGTCTGCAATTTTGTAACTTGATGTTCTAGGTCCATAATAATATTTTGGCGTAGGTACTGGGTCAGGGAGTTCATATGTGACTGTTGTTTTCACAACCAGTGGTATTCTAGCTGCAAATATTGGTGTATCATCTTGCCAAGCAACTCGTATCTGGAAACAAATATACCATTTACGCCAAACACACTGTAACTGCATTGAATATCCCTTACACATCTGATTTAATTGTCTTGCTTTTATATCTGATTTATCTTATCAAAGATTTTTTCATGCATATAACAATCATATATGAATTTACAATATAAATATTTGTGAAATGCTGAAATTGCACAATTAAATAAAGTAATTGTTAACTGTGAATTTCATTGTCCATTATGAAATCAAGGAATGATATCAAAATAAAGATGTAAATGTTGCTGTTATGTAAACGTTTTCTGTGGATTAACATTGAAACGTATCTCAAAGTATAGAAATCTATATAACAGAAAAATAGTCCTTGAATATAAATATCAAAAAAATATGACCGACAAACAGTTTTATGTGTATTTACGTACTTAACACATTCATGTCCTCAATTGTTTTCAATTGAACTTGTAAGATAGTTCACGTCACACTAACTTTTTCATTTAAGAGTAGCCATTTTTCTATTGTCACATGACGAGACTTACACTCCCTATACAGAAACGTTTCAACCAAATAATGACTTCTGCTGGTGGTGGAGTTCATATTTTATCATTGTGTCGTATGCTTTGTCTTTGGTATTATGTCTGAGCTTTAGTATCTTTGTAAGGAAAGAAAATGTGTCCATGGGACAAGGATGCCACTGCTACATAGATATCGGCAAACAGGAAGTAGATAAGTGACGGACTTGAGATACGGTACAACTCACCATACCAAAGCTTTAGACCAAATATAAAATCATTACTGCATACACACGCAGAGAAATCCTTGACGAAAAATTCGGACGTACGTACTTACGGTCTGACAGGAGTAAAACTTAATGCCCCGTTGCCTAACGGCCGGTTCATAATGATATGTTTATTATTTAAAAACTACTTTAAGCCATTATTGGTGGAAACAAACTTTTTAATAGCATTTAAAAATGACAATTTCCGCAGTGTGGAATAAATATATCAAAATATAACTTACGTAAGCTGTGTATGGAAGACCTGGTTTGAATGTTTTAGGATTTGATTTTAGGAATTCTATTTTCTCAGCATGTTGATAAAATTTTGTAGACTCCATTCCGCTTACAGTTATATGATTCAAACTTTCAGTCATGTTTTCTTCCACTATAAGTTTCTTTCCTTCCAAGTCATAAAACAGGCTATTTGCTTTGAAGTTTGAAAGAGGGAGTGTGAACCTTGTCTCACCATCCATCTGTAATAAAAGAAATAACATTTAACTCATTTGTTTTTTCCTGAATTGAGCTTAATCCAAACACAAAAACTCCTGCTTATCCTGAAAAACTATTTAATATATGAACATATATAGTCGTCGCCATGATATAACAGAATATTTCACAGATGAGAAGAAATTTCTTTGGATAGATCCAGTTTATTACCGGACTGACAAACATCGCCTGCTACTAAATCAGACTTTTCACTGGCATTGTGACGGGGGCAACGCGTGAAGCAGATCATGCTTATCTTTTCGGGGCACCTAATGATACTGCAAGTTTTGGAAAGGGTTCACACTACTAGTGCTTTAGTTTTGTGGCGTTCTAGTTCATTCTAATTTGTTGGGTTTTGTCTTTGTCATGCTATCTCGTATTGATTCTAGAATTTCCCTTTTACTCCATTTACTTTGGTATTTGTATGCCGACGTACACATAGTAGAGAAATGACATTGTTAGATTGACCAACAAGGATGCGTTAATGACAAAAATATTAATATTGGATAAAAAAATCCAATAATATTGAAATTGATAAAACTCAATACGAAAATTACTGTGAGTATGGTTTTGCCATATTTGAGGCACACCCATGGGTGAGATAAGAATTTCACATGAGAAAATACATTTTGACGCCATTGACGTCATAGTAAGTTGCTTAGACCTTGCGAATGTCAAATAATTTCTGGTTGTACAGAAACCGTATTTTCGTTTTTAAATGTGAGAAAACAATCAAAGCTTATTGAAAATGCAAGATTTAGACATGTAAGACACCCTCGTGTAAGATTTCTCGAATTGCACTTTCAACGATGTTAGATTGTATTAGTCTTCATTTCATCTTAATATTTACCAAAAAGTTTAAATACGTTTTACTTATTGTCCTTGTTTTATAATCACTTTATTAAGTTGATAAAAACTATTAACTCAAGATTTTTCGAATTCAATAGAAAAAAGATAAAAAAAAGGCGTTCCATTGCTTGATTCCACCATGTATAGTTCACGTTTTGATTTTGGACTCGAGAAAGTAGGCGTAAATAGCTTAACCCCGGGATACAGACTAAGCAGTATCATAGCTGACGTAGCGCCTTTCCGTCTATTCAAACCTGTAAGGACCGAACAATATTCATATTTGCCAACCAAGGAATAGATCCCATTAACATCAGCAATATTTTGAATCGAAAATAGGTCACTTCAAAAACCTCTCCTTTTATCTAACATCAAGCCAAAGCTATATGAAGACAATTAGCGGAGGATTTGTAACTACAGAAAGGAATTGCAGGATCTAGACATTGATAATTTTCTGAAATATCCTCTGACATACGACTATTCCAACTCTCCTTCTGTTTACGGTCTCTCTGGACATGTCATTACCGGCGATCTTAAGGTCATTGAAAACGAATTTCTACAGAAGGTGGTCTGCAATGGTTCGAAATTCCGAGAACCACAGCTTATTTTTTGGAATTTGAATTTCAAGATCGTTATGGACGCTGTTGAGGATTACGCTAGGGCGTGGGTTAGGAGAGAGACGGACAAAGAACCAGAACTTGAGTTCTTGTCAGATTGGGTAAGAACCATTCAATCTTTAGTACGACTCGTGTTAACAAACTACGCAGATGTTTTAAAAATCGACCTAGTCTGTATTTGAAGATCTTGAAGCCATTAACTGACTCTCTACATTACATAACAAATATGTTGTTGTTCCTGTAGACAAAGCTTCTAATACCATATTTTTGTATGTAAAGCACATTATACCAACTGCCTCATCAAAGAACTAGGCGTTGATCACAACAATACACTAGGTAATGCTATATACAAAAGAGATTTTTTAACAAGGATGAAATCCTCTCCGATCACAGGTTATTCATGTCCTCTTCAAGTATTAAAACTAAAAAAATCAATACCTGCCATACCTATATCGGGTACCGAAAATACAAAAAAAATCCATATTAGGAAAGGTACATCGCTAACTACTTATTTTTTATTGAACTAACTAAGATTTTGGCTGCAGTCAAAGACAGGCATTAAGCATAGTGTGAAAGTATTTATGCCCGAAGTGACATAAATCACATATGAATACTTAAAAATTCGAAAGAATTATTGGAAAATCCTTAATCCCGTTCCTTTTTTTCAAAATACATTCTCTCAATAATGATTTTTCCACACTCTATACCACGCTTCCTCATGGTAAACTAAAATCAAGAATCAAGGGTATCGTTCAAAAACTCTTTGCCGATTCAAAAAAACTTATTGTATCAGATAAATCCATATTTCTTTCAAAAACTAATTTAAAAGGAAAAGTATGCTACGATGAAAAACAGGTGTGCACTCTGCTCGATCTTCTTTTTGATAATATATTTGTCACATTTAGAGGTGCGAATTATCAACAGCAAGTTGGTATACCAATGGGCACGAATTGTGCACTTTTACTCGCAGGTTTGTTTTTATATTTGCTCGAAACTGGACTACTTCACTTGCAGCTCATTTATTGATATATTGAGGATGTTTTTTTCTTCTTTTGCTAAATGGATAACATCAATATATCCTTCAGAACCAAGATGAAGCAGACGACAAAACCAGTAGATCCATACCTTTTTTTTACTTTCATCTCGAATTTGACAAAATTTGTCATCTCAATACTATTTTTTTATTTTGATTTCAATTTCATCAATGTGCCTAACATGGACAGTAATATTCCTACTTCTCCTGCTTACTGAATGTATGTTGCAAGAGAGTTAGCACAAATTATACGGAATTTCTCATTAGACATGATAGTTATCTCCTTGATCGCCTTATTAATATCATTAAATATTTCTTAAATAGATATCAGACCCTTGTGGAAAAATATGAAGTTTCGGTCCGAACTGTGACTAAAGATTCATTTTTACACAACACTAGGATGACCATATTTTTTTACTGTCAACTATCTTTCAAAAGCAATTGCTGTTGAGTTGCTACTGGACACTACCGCAATGAAAGGGAGTTCGGGGCGCCATAAAACCGATTCAATCCAGCATTTCTTTTGAAATGCCTTTGCCAAGGTTTACAATTTTTCCGGTGGTGTTACATCTGCTTTGTCTATTTACCTATTGGACTTAAGGTCTTGGCAACTTTTTCGGTAACTTTGTTATTGCACCCATGTATTTGGAGAGACTTTGATTCATGTGCAGTTACACAATATTCTTTCATTGTATATTAATGTTTACTAAAGGCTCTAAAGAGCCTGTATCTCTCACCTGGACTACGACTGACATACACAGTCCATTAAATCTAACAGACAATTTTGCATAAAATCAGTTTAACCCAACATTTCTTTTGAAAGCCTATACCAAGTCATGACCATTGCGGTTTACAAGGTTTCTGTCGATTTTCTTTTAATTTGCCTTTTGCCTTCCGGATTTTCGTTCCTTTTAATAAAACAGTCTCAATTCCCACTATGAAAACAGACCTTCAATGTTATAATGAAATGCTACATATTTATAAATGTGACCACCTGAAGACAATTGTGACGAAGTTTGGTATAAATGTCCTGGTACTGTCAGACAAGAATATTTGGGCCAAACTACAATCTTTCTCTCCCTTAGTTGGCAACAATAAACGGAACTGCTAGTCGCATTTCCTTGGGAGACAACTCATGACTAATGCTACCAAGGTTGAATTCAAATGGAATAGTGGTTTAACGTAGTAGACCTAGTTGAAGGGACACAACTCTTTAAAATCATATTAACGTTTGCTTTAACCAATTTTAGAAATATTTTCTAAGCTTCTAAGTAACGTAGATGATTTTAATTCTTTTTCATGTAAATGCTTACAAAGTATCAATAAATCTGCCTGTTTCAAACGTTTAACTGATTTAAAGAGTTGTCTGCCTTAACCTAGGTCTACTACATTAAGAGGACAAAATCGTTGAATGTGTTTCCATATGGTCTACTGTTTTACAATGTTCTCGACTGGTAGATACCTCTGATAACTTGAGGACCTGCTGTACTAAACTCTTAGGAGAATACCAAAGGATTATTCAACAAGTTTGGTACAAGTTACCTCTTCGTTAAAGAGATTTCCAAACGCATTTCAATAGGTGTAATTCTAAGCTATGTAACTGTTGACGGCAGACGCGGATGCACACCATTTTGAAAGGAATTATCTTAGGACAATTCTGCCAAAGATTTGTTATGATTGGCTCAAAGTATCTGAAAAGATCTTATATAGTTTATCATGGGTCCAACGTTTAACTTTCACAATCTGCCAGAGAACTTCACCGGCAAAACACAAATAAGACAAAGGGCAAAGGTAAACAACTATAGGAACTCGGGACAGCAAGTGGTAGGGTTTAGTCTTAACTAGCCTTGTGGTTCAGGTGAGAATTTCGGATATGTTTCAATAGGGTCCACTGTCTTATCCGCTGACGGATATCTTGGATGAGATGCAGATCTGCCGAACATCATTTTAAAAAGAAAAAGCCTTAGTTTGGTTCTAAATGGATAAATAATCTAAGAGAAAAATAACTTTGATTATTACATTGTATTATATAGATAGCGGTGATTTTTCCAAATTGAATAACTCAGTGAAATAAACAATTTATTTTCACTCTAGGAAATGACGTCACAATATTATCGGCAATGTAAACACCTGGCGCATTGATATTGAAAAGAAAATCCTATCAAATTGCATCTAAAATCTGTTTATAGATTTGAAAATCCATATAATAATAAGTATCACTAATTAACCGTGATGAATATCAATAATAATGTCACTCGTGTCCAACAACGCAACAGATTAAACTCGTTTTGGAACAAGTTCCAAAACTCGTTTAATCCTGCGTTTTTCGGCACTCGTGACATTATTATTATTGATATTCAACATGGTCGATGAGTTAAAATATAGTGTTTGTCGTAAGGTCGAATGTCATACTATGTTCTCGCTAGTTCCAATCTTTGATTAAATACCTACTTTCCAGGCACAATTTTTTGGGTACTACCAAATTTTTTCAATCCTATTGTTGAGGTTACGGAAAGTACATACTTCTAGTTAAAGAAGCCACTTTCATTATGTTAGATATGTCTGACTAAAATATCTTCTATCAGATTTTGTTCTGTCATTTAAAACGCTCGGTACGAATGTAACCATTAACAAGCTGACAAGTGCGACTTTGTAGCCTTCTGGCTGTTAATAATCCTCTCCAAATAGAGCATTACATTAGATTATGTTGAACATTATAGTAGTTAAAACATACTTCTACCTCCAATAGTTTTGAGACCCAAAAAATCGCAAAAATTGACTAAAAAGTGCAAAAAGTCTAATGTGGGAAATGAAACTTTACTGAAAAAGGTCAATAGCTCCTAAATTGGTCGGTTTTCTAATTTCCAAGATAGCTAGATCTTTTATTGTCGAACATTTTTACTATCATATGCTATAATTTTAAATTTGTTTTCAAGAATCAGGTATTTTTTTAGCAACAGAGGCCTTGTTCGGTGCTCAAACTCACCGGATACAATCTCGAGAATCTAGATACTCTAGTTATTATTCTGGGTAAGTTTGCGAACCAGTCTTAGAGAAGATCGTTGAACAGGTTACGTTGGACTGTGTTATGGAAAGAACAGTAACAGTAACTTACATTCATTGTGAGTTCAACAATTGGTTCTTGTCCAAAATAACCCCATAAACCGTAGGAGTAATCAAATTTAGCTGTTATCTGGACGGTTCCATTTACAGGCTTGCCGTACGTATACCTGCAAAATTGATATATAATAAATGTAATGGATACAAATCGGAGTGACAAGAAATACATTTTAGACCAAAAAAATAGTAGTTTAATGTAAACAGAGAAATACGTGTAAGAATATGAGATCTAAAATAAAGTCAAAAGTTCAATTAGGAGAGTAAAAGTGGCAATGAATCAAAAATTCAAATATCCTTTAACATACAATGTAGCTAAGTTAGAGAAGACTGAAAACGACGAAAATAGCATCATATTTTTTTCTTGGTTCTCTAAAAAGGTTGCAATTAGATATTGGACATATCGTTAGGCAGCACATTTACGACACATGCGTTATTGAATGGAATACCTACTTGGCTTTCACGGTACCATGGACTTCAGTATCAGTAGTCAAAACAAAGGAAGGTAATTCAACTGACACCCCAAACTTCGGCAAGACTGTGAAAAAATATAAAGTTGTATAAAATAATGTCATTTATTTTTATCTACTAGATTTAATTTGATTAGATAGAAACCAAGCAAGCCAGAACCAGTTTATGCTAAAGCTTATCAACAGAAAAATACCCTTGAAACCCTGTTAAATGGTTTGCAATACGGATTGTATGAAATAATTTTATTGCTTTTAAGAAAAAAGCTAAAAGAGGAATTGAAGGAGATACTAAGCCTATTTAATAGACAAAAACAAGTTTCCCTCGTTTTGCAGAGTATTTTATTTCAAATCATACAGAGCGGTTCTTTTTGACGGTTTAAGATATTGTTCTTATTCAAAATTAAATGAACATCGATTCTGAGAAAACGATTTGTTTCTGATAGTAGTTGACTTACCATAGTGTGCTACTGTGAATAATTTTTCTGCAGACCCTCCCTGAAAATAGTAGTATTTGATAACTAATTGGTTAAACTTATTTCTCATCTGATACACTTCTGTTTTGATAAACTTTTACTCTTTTATTATTTGAAAATATCACATATTTAGCATCGGTCCCTAATATAAATAAGGTATCATTCCTAAATTAAAAAAAAATGGTGTATAATTTTATTTGGGATGGAAAACAAGAAAAAGTGAAACGGACTGTCCTATGTTCAAAATACGACGAAGGGGGTTTGAAAATGATAAATATAGATATATTTATAGATACCATATACCTTAATTGGGTGAGAATATTAACAGACTTTGATGACAAGTTACGAAGTTGGAAAGTTATTACAAAATATTATTTCGACAAGTTTTGAAAAAAACTTCATGCTGTTGGAAATGAATATAGATTATATTTACAACATTAATAATTTCAATACAACTATGCCAGAATTCTACAAAATAAAAAACAAAAAAAAACTGTTGATGCATAGATAAAACATAAATTGGGAATCAATAAAAATAACCCAGAAAATTATAGAGAAATCAGGAAACAAATAATTTGGGGAAACAATTTCATAAAATTTCTAGGGAAAGTTGATTTTACAGCAATTGGTAAAAGATAATATAATCTATATTAATGATTTACTAAATGATCATGGGGATATATTTCAAAATATTTTACTTAGTCGTCTATCTTTAAAAAGTAACTGGTTTTCAGAATATTAATAGTTAATAAAAGCTTTACCAGAAGATTGGCTACCCCAACTCAAGCATCAAGACTCAATTAACACTAAAATTAAAACAAGTTCACAATCCAAATCAGTGATAAACAAGGAAAAAATACATATTGCAAGATTTATCGTCTAAAGAAATATATACATTACTTATGGCATTTGTCTTTGAAAAACCAGTTGGATTTTCAAAATGTGAAACCCATTTGGAAGATAGTGACTTATACAGCAAAATCAAAAATAATCTATTAATTAATTTTAGATCATAAAAGAAAATGAATTACAGATGTTTAAATGGATGTTATTGCATTATATTCTACCTAGTAAGCAGTTATTTGCAATATGGCGATTATCTGATGCACTATGTACATGTACTTTATGCAATGAGGTAGATAATTATGAACACTTTTTCATACAGTGCAAATATTTAAATATATTCTGGTGAAAAAAATGAAACTTTTATTCAGTAACCTTAAAATAGATAATCACGGGATTAATTTGAAAACAGTTGTATTTGGTTACAAGATAAATGAAAAAAATTCTTATGGATTGAACTTTACACTTTTATTGTTCAGTATCCGTAAGTCTTTCTACATGTCAGAAAAGAAAACAAAAAAATTTGATGTTTTTTATTTATTTAAAAAAAATTTTTACAAAGATGTGGAGATTTTTGTAAAATAGTTAAGTCTTATTACTCTCTGAAGAAAACAGAATCATTCTTAAAAAGTAATATTTACACACAAGTTTCTTTCCTTTTTAAAAAAAATCTGTAGTGTGTGATTTCCTATTTCATAAATATATAAACTGCTACTTCACTAAACGACGATAAGGTTAATGTAGTATGATTGTTCTATTTACCATACATTATATTACAATTTATAGGGGATTGTTGTACCCTATAAAGGGCTGTTAATAGAATTATTGTGCAATAAAGAATTTTGTTAAGTGTTAAATAAAATACTGCTTTGTGTTCATTTCAAAAGTAGAACTGTTTATGAATTATTTATTTTGATTACAAAGCAACTCGTTCCCGCTATAAACCTTTCAGTGTCATAAGGGTATGCAGATCTCATAATCTTGTAAACTTCTGAATACATGATATGTATCCGGAAGTTACTCATTTTACGAAAACTTATGACGTCACAAATCAAGTCGTAAAAACTCGGAAAAATCGTAACAACTCGGCAAAATCGTAACTACTCGGCTAAATCGTAACTAAGGAAAAATAACCTAGTAAGCATTATTACAGAAAACTAAGCTCCTATTTGCTTTTTCGTTTTTCGATTTTCAAATTAAAGAAAATTTCAAAGTGCAACATGCTCAGTTTATTTATACTATTTCCTTATTCAGCTCTTTTTTCGATATCCCAGCTCCTTAATCAAAGGTTGTCTTTTCCTTATTCAGCCCCTTTTGTGAACATCGAAAAAGGAGATGAATAAGAAAATGATAACTTTTGAATAAGGAGCTTTTATCTGCACTGAAGAGACATAAGTTGTCGAAATTTTCATAAGCAGAAACTAAATTCACAGTAACTTCGGTATTTGGTTATTTGAATATAAGGAGCTGGAATATCATTGAAAAAGGACCTGAATAAGGAAATGGTATTAACTGAATAAGGAGCTAGAATATCGAAAAAAGGATTAAAACAATGGTTTTAATTGAATAGTGAGATGGAATATCGAAAAAGGAGCTGAATAAAGAAATGGTGACTTCAAGATGAAGAACAACAATTAAAGCGTTGTTCCATTGCTGTGTTTTACCTTGTATTTGTGGAGATTTTGTCTCATTTGCATTTACTCCATATCCCTTCATTGTTAATGGTATTAATTGAATAAGGAGCTGGACTATTGTAAAAAGGAGATGAGTAGGAAAATGGTATTTATTGAATAAGGAGCTGTAATATCGAAAAAGGAGATGAATATGAAAATGATAACTTTTGAATAAGGAGATGGAATATCAAAAAGGAGATGAATAAGGAAATGGTATTAATTGAATAAGGAGCTGGTCTATTGTAAAAAGGAGATGAGTAGGTAAATGGTATTAATTGAATAAGGAGATGAGTAGGAAAATTGTATTTATTGAATAGGGAGCTGTAATATCGAAAAAGGAGATGAATATGAAAATGACAACTTTTGAATAAGAAGCTGGAATATCGAAAAGGGAGATGAATAAGGAAATGGTATCAACTGAATAAGGAGCTGGAATATGAAAAAAGAAGCTGAATAAAGAAATGACAACTTCTGAATAAGGAGCTTGAATATCGAAAAAGGAGATGAATGAGGAAATTTGAACTTTTGAAAAAGGGGCTTGAATATTGAAAACTGAGCTGAATAAGGAAATAGAAAAAAATATACTGAGCATGTTGGACTTTGAAATTTTCTTTAATTTGAAAATAGAAAAAGGAAGTACGGGGCCTATAGTTTTCTCTGGTGTACGCAATAGGTGTACGGATTTAAATAACGAATTCTAATCCTCCAAACACGATCGAACGAATTTCCTGTCAATATACAAATAAACAACCGGTGCGGCATTTCGAACCAGGATTCATATATTATAATCGCCGTGTTGTTATGACGTACTGCATACAAATATTTGGAATAAAGAGTAGGATGTCTATATAATACCACTGTTAAGAAATGTGAAAATAACAACCCCTCAGTAAATTCATGAAAGATTTTGCAATATACTCTGATGTTAATTACACAGAACACACGGTTTAAGAAAAACTTTATGCGTTGCGCTATTTCCGGTGATCTATTTAAGAAGTTCTTGTATATGCACGAGATAATTTTTTAAAGTACCGAAAATGACCGAATTGCTACGATTGGTTTCAAATCAAACACTAGCGTCTTTAAACAAATCAATTAAAATAATCAAACATTATTTTAAATAATCAAAAATTATTTTTTCAATTAATGTGTATTTAAGTGTCATTTCACTACAATAGCAGCTTACAGGCCCCATATGTTCTAGTATATTTGAGTACTTACATGTAAAGTGACTTTAATCTTCCAGTCGCCAAGAACAGGTTGGGTATCCATAACCATGGAGTTTGTAATCACACCACTCACATCTTGTAACTTTAACCACTGCTTAATTTTGTTAGTGTTGGGATCCTAATTGAAAAGTTTGAAATGTAAAATCTGCATTTTTGAAGTGTTTGTTTTTTCTCCAAATAATGTCCTTCACACATTTTTTTCAATCGTTTTATTTCATTTCCTTTCTAAGACTAAACCAAACCTTTTGGTCTGAAACATTTACACCAAATTTTTAATTTAAACCCTCACTCAAACCGCACACCAAGTCTTAAAACTTATTCTAATGCCACTCATACCGGTGCTAGGAGAAATCTTCAACGTGGATCGTGAGGTATGAGAAAAGCTCATTATTGATGGCCTCATGGTGACTTCAAAATGAAGAACAACAATAAATGCATTGTTCTATTGCTAAGTTTTAATATGTATTTGTAGAGGTTGTCTTATGTGGAGCTGAACCATACCCTTACATTGTTTAGTTTACCTTGCCCTTAACCCTAAATAGGGTCTGTAAGTCTCGTTTCATTTTGAAACTTCCGGGACCAAGACTTGTACCCGGAAGTTGCATTTTAAACAAAAACATATGAAGTTTAAAGCAGAAAATTTGAACGTCATAATCCTGCAACGTCATATTTTGGCGGGAAATGTTTTCAAACTGCAATTTTATCGTAATTTCTCGGTGTCACATGACGAGACTTACAGACCCTATTCACACCTGTATCTTGGTTCTTCATTCGAATGATCATGTAAATACTGTGTGTCTCTAATTTCTATCAAGTTTTCACATTTCCTAAAAGGTGTGGAAACATTTGTTCTCCTTTCTAGCGAGGAGAACAAGTTTCGTGACATTTCCCGCCAACTTTACTCGGAATACAATCCTCGGTGTTTTTGTCCAGTCATTAGAGAAACAGTTGCCACAACTTAAACACGTTAATTATGAAATTTCTCACATCTCGTTAAATAAATTTTCAAATGTTTAAAACCTCGGCAAGCCTCGCGTTCAAACATTTGCAAAATTTATTTAACTCAATGTGAGAAATTTCATAATCAACTAGTTCTCGTCATGGAAACTATATTTTTCTTTAATCGAAGTAGGGAAAATAGTACAGTTTTACGGATTAATATCAGACACAGGCAGACGGGAATGTCATATGTGGAAAAAAATACATGTATAGTCCTGTCCATTAAAATGTTGTTATTACTAAGTATGTGCTCTCCAGTCAATCGGAAGTAGAAAAATATTTTGCTTTTCCACTTCTGGGTTGATATCTCTTTTTTCAGATTAAATAGTACCCGGAAATATATGCATTTTTCTAAAAAAAAATCAATATGGGTACCAAGAGAGGGATGAATGAGTTTTCGGAATAGAATGTGTAACAAATGTTTAGGTAGCAAATGATCGAACACTCTCCTAAATCTTTCATTCAGCAGAAATTATACTGAAATGACACTTACAATCGCAGACATAGACAACAATAGTGCTGTTACCGGCAAATACAAAAAATATTTTAAACATGTCGGTTACCAGTTGAATAATTTACCCAACTGAGAAATACCTTTGTGATCGGCATGTTGGCAGCATAGTTTTTAATCTGTATGAATATTTTTTTGTCTAGTATAGAATGTCCTCTAAAGTGTAAATGAGGAAAACTCATATAGTTTTAAATAAAAAGAAAGTTATAATGCAAATGGTCTTCAGCTTACATAAATTTCAACATCCATTGATCCATCGTACACTGTCAGGTTTTGGTACAGAGCAAATGCACGAAAATGTACTGAAAAACAATATCCAGAATCATCAATTCATCACTAATGGCTGAATAATTTTGATGATATTGTAGCACTCCGGATAATTGATTTTAATTAAAAAAGATTTAGTTGACAATTGTTATGAAGATCTTACAATGGTACATTATCTAAAGTATTAGGAACTCGATTTTATTAGGAGGTATGTTGTTATTTAATTCCTATAGTTGGCAGTTGGCAAGGTTGACAACTGAGTAATACTATCTTCAGTGTTGATAAAAGCAGAGCATTTCGAAAAATATAAAACAAAAGGTGTGTAAAGTCTGATGTAAAAAAGAAAAGCATAACAAAGGCGTCTAAAAGAGGAAAACACAGCCAATACTCTGTACATACTGTATTTATTCGTTTACCTGTCTGTCCTGCCTTGTACATTGCTTTGTCCGTTTGAACGAAGATCGAACAACTCTTTCTCTGGAAACGGAGAGTAGCCTCGTCTGTGAAGTTCAGACCTCCTGATCCCATGACCTTGATTTTGTACTTGGCTGCTTGTAAATCATCTGGTACCTATCAATAGAAAGCATAAAAATGTCTGTAAAAATGAATTACACTAGCATTAGAAGTAACAACAGAAGTTTCCGAGATATTTACGATTTATTTTGAGTAATAAGATTTTCAATCGAAGTCATGTTGGCTTCGTGTTTTCATTCCATGACTAATACGAAAAATGCAACGCAATTTATAAACATATTTTGTTGTCAAAGGCTGTTGATATCTTTCACGTCTTCCTTCAGTCTTTCAAGTCATATGTCAATAATTAATCTCTATTACAATCTTCAACATATTTTCCTCATCTTAGATCCACTTTTCTGGTGTCCCATGTAATAATTTTCTTACCGTTAAAGTCAAAAGGTCGAAAGTTCTACTTCTTACTCACCATCGTTGTAAAAAATTCTTATGAATATTCAAAGATTCCTATTGTTCATAAAAATGCTTACTTACTGTAAATGTCAAAATTTCCTGATGAATCTACAGAAACCCCAATTGTGCAAAAACAAAATGCTAACTCACCATTAATGTCTAAAGTCTCGATAAATCTACAAAAATTCCTACATGCACACCCCTATTAAGCTGCGTTCTCGGAACAGTTTTGGTAAAAAGAGTTCGCTTATAATTTCTCAAGTTAGTCCGGTTGGATAATGTTTAGCCCGTTTTAGAAAAATGTAAACAAATTTCTTATTATAGGGTATTGTTTTATCCCGGTTCAGGATAATATCTAGGTACGGTTTTTGATATTTGAACATTACCGTTACCTAAACATTACCCAGCCTAATGGGGGTGATGTATTGTAAATAAAAGAAATGCTTACTCGCTGTTAATGTAAAAAGTCGCAGTATAAC
Organism: Modiolus philippinarum; assembly: GCA_002080025.1. Lineage (NCBI taxonomy): Eukaryota > Metazoa > Mollusca > Bivalvia > Mytilida > Modiolidae > Modiolus > Modiolus philippinarum. The sequence goes on along the minus strand of MJUU01033587.1, from coordinate 201,465 downwards.
AAAAAAATCCTATTGTGCATAAAAACTGCTTACTCACCCTTAAGGTCAAAAGTCCCGGTGAACCTACAAAAAACGAAATTTATTTTTCAATTTTTGAGGAAAAAATTATCGTGTGATTTTTATACGTCTTAAGTCTTTGCTTGGTGTATTTTAATGTTTGCCATGTCACTGAGTTTTGTAATTAGCATCGGTTTTCTATTGGTTTTCTAATGTCGTTGTGTTTTATGTTGCTTAGAACGTAAAATTATTTTTCAAACTCCAAATTTCTTTGGTCAGCATATAAAAGTACAAAAATACCGAAGTTGCAGATAAAAAACAGAAAAATACGTTATGCAGTACTCATATTTCAAGGAGTAACCTCTCATCAGCAGCATTGGAATCAAATAATATGGTTTTTTATCCAGCAATTGTGGTATTTACTAGACAAATACGACCCTACGAATATTTTTTTTTCGTATTCGTAGGGTAGACTGGTAACCGGTCCGCGATATTGAATATAGAAAAGACACGGCGACTGGTTTGAAAACCTCGAATACTTTGACGTCACAGTGTAAATTCTCTTATGACGTCAGGGATTATACCAAAATGGCCGAAGTTGTTTACTGTCTTCCTGGTCCCGCTTCACTGAGAAAATGCAGTTTTAAATAGGGTTTAAATGATTAGAGGATAAAAACAATATACGTACACAATGTACTCGCTGCGAAACAGGCGAGAAATGCTCGGTAAACCTCGCATTTCTACCTGTTTCTAAAGCTCGTCAAATAAATTTTATATTTTCCGACAATGTACGTATATTGTATATATATAATGTTGTGATAACTTGTGCCCAATCCCATTGCTGTAAATATTTTGAGCAATAAAATATGTTTAATTCAATAATATGGAAAGCCATAATCCAAAAGTAGTCAAAAAAGAAGTAATTATTACCAAAAAGATCGAAACAGGAGGCCAAATCCAGTACCAAGGACATCTTCCGAGTGCCATACACGGAATGAAGCCTCAGTATTTTCAAGGGGTTTGAATTTTGATAAAAACAGTAATTTTCTATAAAACGCAAGGTAAATTTTTCAGGTCAGACAAGTTTGACTATTGGGCTGGTGAATACACTCGAGGACCTCTGGTCCATCAGCAATGGCATCGGATTGTGTTACAAGATTGATTATATTAGAAGAGAGGGTCCCCTTTTTCACTTTGCCAACTGTGCTGAATGGACAAGCAGTTAAAAATTTTGAAGCAAAATTAGTACTCTTCTTTTTTTTATATTATTTTTTTTTATTGTACTTCCTATAGCTTAATTTTTTTCTCAGTCTTCATGAAAGAAGATTATCCGTACCAGTAGCATTAAATCACTACATAATGATGTATCTTTGTCCTTGTTTCTTATTTATTGAAGATGTTTACTAGTTGTTAAACAGGACGAGCGCTGAATTAAAAAAAATAACATGCTTATATGCAAGACGTTGTCTTTTGAAAAGGTAAGGTTCCGTGATATTTTGGGTAATTTTGTGTTCATGCAGACACTGTAACTGTAGACGTACTTTTTGTTGTTAACATAAATATAACTATTTCGTTGGCACTTAAATTCGCATTTAAACTCTAGGAAAACATGCATTCCGCTGGGAACTTATTATCGTGGTTTTTGCGAACCATGAACATCAGGTAAATTGGAACCCGACGAACAACAGTACTCTCACAGTATATGAAGCTTACCATTTTAATTCAATGATGGAGAAGTTTTGACTTCTTTTATATATTTTTCAAATTATAAATGATATAAAAAAATGATATTTAAACAGTGAGAGTTATATTACAATTCTTTTGTATGAATCATTTTTTCAGTCCACCTACCTCATTAAAATATGGCTGATTCAGCTTCGCAATCAGAAACGTCTGCTGTATTGAAATTGGGATTATTCGCGCATAGGAAACATACCATTGCAAGTTTTCCATCAGATAGCCCATAGTGCAGCAGTGATGCAAATTAAATCGGGGAAAGCTTTTATTAATAAGTAGAATCCATTTCAAATACAAACAAAAGAGTACATGTAAATCTCGTGAAGTAAACACCTTTAAATTTAAATTCCAAACTGAAAGTATATTTTGACGTTACCTTGTTGGAATGTCATTTGTTCAGTACTGGTTTGATTTGTTTCCCCTGTTTTTACCAATTCTGCCTTTACGTTGACATCGCCTGTGGCATTCAAGATATTTACACTGATACTAAGGGGTACTCCTGGACGTAAATCTGTCGGTGTGACGACAACATAAGTACATGTACTACAATATAAACAGGATTACTAATAACTAATATGTTTACAGACGAGAACTCCTGGAAGCGTATCTATCTGCGTTATAACAACATGCGTACAACAATATAAATAAAGCAAGTGAGGACCGACCATTTAACTTGAAAAGGACAGAAAATTTTGTTCGCGCTGTGTGCGAAAAAAAAAAATCTTTGAACTCGTATCCACATTTTTTTTAGAACTTAGAAGTATCTCATGGGCAGAAAGTCTCCTTCAGAATATTTTTTCCATCATTTTTGCTACAAAATATTTTTTCACATAAAATCAGCTTCATTTCTTTTTTTTTTCTTTTTTTTTTTTTTTTTTTTTTTGAAAAAAACCATAGGCACCCCTTTTCAACTGAAATGGTTGGTCCCTCACACAAAAAAGAGCATATACCCAGTAAAAATACCATGGGTGAAATCAGGTGTGCGGGTTGAGTAAGCATCTCCTGCTACTGATTAGACTACCGCCATGTTTTATGAAATGGACTCATTTTTCAAATTTGAATTGTTGCCTTATATTAACAATGAAGGGATATGGAGTAAATGCAAATGAGACAAAACTCTACAAATACACCGTAAAACACAGTAATGGAACAACGCTTTTATTGTTGTTCTTCATCTTGAAGTCACCATGAGGCCTTCAACAATGAGCATTACTCATACCTCATAGCAAGTTCATGACGGCCCCTAGCACCGGTTTGAGCGGTATTCATTGCTAATTGCTGAGCAACGCTACATCCATGTCTTCTTATCCATGTTTTGTTTTTATTTCAATACATTCAAAATAAAGTTTTTGTAGAGACGTTGTCCAATGTGAATTTACTCCATATCTTTCATTATTTGCGTAAAACAACATAAACACATAGCTAGAAATTCAAATATATATATATATATATATATATATATATATATTATCACTAACATTGTCATATGGATATCACATTGTAAGTATCAGAGTACCGCCAGAAAATTTACTGTAAGAAGGAATACTTTTGACATTTCTTTTTCAAACTTTTTTTATATATTTACATCTCTGAAAAGACAAGTCAATTTCAGAAGTTGCATATGATAAAAAATATTAAGACGCACCGGGACTCAATTCTTAAAAAAATCATGTGGACATATCCATCTATTCCATCAATATTGAATCTGCTGAAGTGATTGTTAGACTCTAACGTCGTTATGCTACAATACATTGTTCTTAAAGAACAGAGTTTTATTCGAAATTTCTTTTTTTATTTACCAGTTTCTAAGAAATATAAACAACACACATGAAAAGTTTTCAAGTTTCATTCTATCACTTGTGTTGCACACTTTCAGCGGTGCAGGACCCTTGACCATCAATTATATTTCGACAGTATTGATTCAATTGCCTTTATTTTGTTCCAAAACAGGTAATGAAAATACCCAGATTTTCCTAGCTATTGATATTCCCTTCTGGTTTGCTGGGATTATATCACAGTATTGAAGATTTTGTTTGCATAATAAAACTGCCCCTTTTATCCACCTCGGATCATTAAATATCAAATAAAAAAATGAGACCCTTTGTTTATAGGACTCGTTAAATACACTTATCACACGAAATGTCAACTAAACTATACATCATTTGGAGTATGATTCTACATTTTGTGCTAAATTTTATGTGATTTATCAAATTCAATACTCACTCTTCTGCGAAAGTTTTGATCGTCAAAACGACCAGAAGAAATAAAAATCGCATATCTGAAATAGAATTAAAAAAATAAACAAGTCACGTATGCATTGCAAATATAAGCCTTATCTCAGTCAATTGGAAATTGCAAAATATATCGTGCATATGTGACCGGCAGGATATTTTGATTGAAGTGTATTTTGTTTTACTCTCTTTCGTCTGACATCATTTTGTGCAAAAAAAATACAAAAATTTCAAAAGTTCTCTTATTGTTTTTCAAGTCTGTGAAATTCGGTTTTGCAGAAGTTCTGTCAAATCTAATTGCGTCGCCGGAAAACTCAGCTTGCGACAGTAAAATCTACGATTTACACCCTCAGATCCTAAAATACAGTATGGTTATCTCCATTCTAATGCAAATCCCCCAAAAATCTTTTAAAATCGATTTTAAAATCAAAGGAAGTTCGGTATGCGTCTGCGCAGTTACGTTGCTATTGGTTCCGACGGTAAATCATGGATTTTACCCCCTCAAAATTCTGACGCCATCCAATCAAAATTAGCGTTACAAACATAAGTTCATTAGAATTAAGTTTTCCCATTGACACGTTCAAGCTGAAAATGAAGAATTGTACCCAATAAATTTCAACTAGAACCTTCACAAGAATTTTGACTTCTAGATTGCAACTCTGTCAACAAAAAATGTCTATCTTACCTAATTTATGCCGTTTTCTAAATGTCTACAAGGAAGAGATTGTCAAAAACACTATCAAATTTACTGCGAACGTTATCAAGATAATATTGGATTGGTTTGTTTAGAATTGTGAATATGAAATGGAATAGCTTTTGTCACGTTCGTGCATACTAAACAACTTAATTTATTAGTATTCTGGACATTTCTTTTATATTTTGAAAGTAATTCTAATATATACTTTAAAAAATTCAGACGTGTATGTACTTATTTTTTGGATATAAACAGGGATATTTTACCGCTGTTTCAATACCACACTGAAGTAATCCCCCCCCCCCCCACAAAGAAAAAAAACTTGATTCACTTCTTTTTGAGACAAAAAACTATTTTGTTAATGCAGCAGAGTGCTAAGTATAACTATTACCAGAAGGCATATGGTGATGGTTGTCCATATTGAAAACTGATTGCCCTTCTTTCAAACTAATTTCATTGGTCAATTTTCATTGCTTGATTGCCTCTTCTGGTAGACTGCTAGTCTAAGACGGTATTCACAAACTGCAGGAGTCGGTACTTCGGTGTTGACCTGAAAAACCGTTCTTATTTCGAAACATGAAATCATATCTAAGTTAATAGAGATATCTATGACTAAGGAGAAACTCCCTCGTCCAAAGTTTTTTTTTCTTTATTTCTTTTTTTGGGGGATGGGGGGCTTTACATTAAGATCTTATTGGGTTGGTTAATTTTGCATGAATTCTGTCATGTTTTGTCAGTCAAATTGGTTCAAACTTTCTTATTCCAATCAAAGTTTCGGAGTACACTAGGTACATGATATATTTAGCTGAGATTAGATGTATTATTCTTAGGCATATTAAGACATATGATTTTTTATTATCTCGTCGCCAGGGGATAGCTATGTCGTTACCTCGAGATACAACTCGTTCCCATGATATACCTTTTTCTGGGCCAAAGGATACTAATACATCGTAGGGCCTTCAACAATGAGCTTTGCCCATATTCATAGCTATCTCGTGGCCACGACTTATTATGTCCTTGGAACGAGTAAGTATTTCATAGCCCCGACTAAGTTTGTAATGGGAATGAGTTATTATCCCGTGACCACGACTTAATACGTCGTGGAAATGAATTAGCACGATATGGCTATTTCGTTGCGTTCCTCTTTTTATTCATGAACATTTGAATGAGAATTAGTGATAATGTCGTTTTTTCGTCTTTCTGTTTCTTTATCTGTCTGTCTGTTTTTCTTGAGCCGAAAATGATATATAATGGGATTGCTTGATATGTTGTGAATAAATAATAAGCCTTGAGCTTTTTTGCCTAAAAATTTGTGCAAAGGCATCATAGAAATTGTAAGATGAAGAACAACAAGAAAGGCGTTGTTCCATTGCTTGAGTTCATTATATATTTGAAAGGACTTTGTATCAAGTACATGTCCATGTTCTGTCAATGTTAATAAAAGACAAATGAACTGCGCCTTTTACACATAATTATGGTATACGACGTGAACTGTTCCTTCATATATTGATCTAAAGATTAATATTCGGTCTAGAATTATTGCATATAGTCTGATGATGCGCAGTAAGTTCCAGCTTAAACCTTTGTATAGGCCTTTTTAAAAAAATGATTTGGTCCGCCCTTCAGTTTCGGAATTTAAATACAAATAAATAGTTGCGGTTATCAACCCAACACGACAAGACTTAGTGTTGCTCATCCTGAACACATTTCATAAAACAGTTCATATTTAGATTACGATGTCATTGATTACTATGATACTGCACTAATTTTGTTAGAAAAGGTTTAACTTGTGTGTTATTAGCCAACCGTACGAGTAATAACCGGAAGCGAAGAGTGTTTGTACCTCCATTTGATTGGAGAGTTCAAATCCAGGAAAAGATACTAACACTTTTTGAAATGGGCTATAGGGCCTGGTCATGGTCGAGTGGTTATGGTAGTTAGTTTTTCTGTACAATTACAAAAGCTTAGCAGATTCGTGTCCCGCTTTGTAAACTACAAAATAAGGTTCACTCGGCTTGCTACTCTACGTGATAAGATATGTCAGTTACCGGCACACTGTTGGTAGTTCTCTCCGCGTACTGCCGCTTCCTCTACCCTAAATTGACCACAACGATATAGCCGAAATACTGCAGAAACAATGATTATGCCCAATGCAAACTAAATAAACATGTACAATGACATTCCTGGCCATTGTAGGTGTTTGCTGTTATCCTGTTTTAGTAATGAACAATTCATGAAAAACGTCACAGTATATTTTTAATAGTATCATTTTTATCAATCCTTTGATACTCAACATGATTCCAAAAGACTTTTTAAAAAAAATGAATTCTACAGAACAACAACGCATTTTAATTGTTTTAAGTTCACAAACAGTGTATGTTTTTTTTTGCAACAACGTTTCTTCCAATTTCGGTAAAATTCCATAAACTCTCAAATACAACTTTTTGGTTGTAATTCTAACAAACCGCATTTTCAAATTGTTTCCATTCGGACACACATTTTAATAAATTGGATTTCAAAAGCATTCAACTCCAATGTTTGATTTTCAATTATTGGAAAATTTTCTGAGTTCTCAAAGACCACCTTTAACTTAGAATTTTACACTGCAACCATAGCTTTGACTTACATGTATAATGTAAAAACACTAGCATTTGGTGCTATTTTTTTCACAAATACAAGGTAAGCAGATATTTGAAGATTTTTATGATAACTTATGAATCGATTAGAACAATAACTGCTGAAAATCCCCATTTCTCACCAAATTTGGACAAAATATTGAGTTTAATGTAAAACAAATGAATTACAGGAAACCCCTATAATGGCTGGATGTTTCAATTACATCCCACAAACAATTAAGCCGACAAACAGGATTAAAATACCAAATCATGATCAAATTTATGCAACATTGTCATATGTAACACACATTTTGTGTGTTTTGGTTATTCTTATGCGAACATAGACAAAACATTGACAGTAGATGAAAATTTTTTTGGGTACGGGTAAGATTTTCGGTATTTAGAGTCACATTAATCATTTCTAGTTTTTCTAAACAATGTAAACAATGTTTACAGACAACTGAATATTGATAAGAACAATTAATTGACTTATCTGACGCCTAGGTAGTCAAACATTCTGTCAAATACGAAATGATTTATTATCCCCAACGGTAGTCCCAAATGCCTTTTCTAACTTGAGAATTACGACATCCTCTATTATCCGACACTTTTTTATTGCCCCAAAGTGCGTCGGATTAGACAGATTCCACTGTATAACGATTTAACAGTGAGTTCTTGACAAATCTGTTAATTTGAAAAAATACCATTTTTCATAAATTTTGGGCAAAATAATGAGTTGAAGTCATGATATAATACATGCAATATTGTCTTATACAACACACAATTTGTGTCCTCTCGTCGTTTTTATGAGCACAAAGACAAAAATTGACAATTGAAGAGTATATTTGTTGGGGTAGTGATAAGTTTTATGGATGTAGAAAGTATATTACTTCTAAGTACTAGTAAGAAATGATTCTGAACTATATATAAGATGAGGCATAAGCAGGTCAAAACTGTGTCGAAATCGAAAATAATCAAAGATATGTTGTATTTATCTATAATTTAAAAGTGATACATTGTTCATTCAAACATACAAAAATCATGTTTATATGTTTTATTTTTAAGACAGTACATTAAAAAAATTAAACAATTGCAAGAATTATAAAATGAAAGTTAACGCATACTGGGTTCTATAGACCATTTGATAGCTACTCACTGTAAGGACTTGAACAATTTTGGAACGCATGGTTATGAAATTCCTTGAAATTTGTTTCACAATACCACATCAATTTAGGAAAGTCGTTTTGATAAAAATATCGTTGCTAAGACAACTAGTTGCCAAGGCAGCAGTCAACAATAGGTGCAAAATTGTGTGTCAACAATTCTCGGGAACGACTTTAGTCGTGGTAGCAACTTGACAACTCGTTTGAACGACTTTTTGGAGTCGTAGGAACGACTTTCCACTCGTGGGAATGACTTGGTAGCTCTTGGGAACGACTTCACTTTCCGTTGGAAAAGGCCTTACAAATCGTGACAACGACTCTAAGAAATAATCGGAACGACTTAACAAGTCATGGGAACGGCTTGACAACTTGAATAAATGACTTGGTAAGTCGTTGGAACGACTTCACTTCTCGTCTGTCATCTGGATCAACTTCGTGAAACGTTGGAACGACTTTGCAACTCTTTGGAATGACTTGACTTGGTAAGTCATTGGAACGACCTCACAATTCGTGAGATCGATTTAACAACTCGTTGGAATGACTAAATAACTCGTGGGAACAACTTAAACTTTTTTTCTTTTCATCAAAATGACCTATAAGCATTCATGTTGGAAGAATTTGACAAAAAAAAATGTTATTAGATATTTTATAGCAAAAGAATATGAAGTAAGATAAAAAAAAATGTTGGTATATTGTAAAATATTATCCCGCGCTCTCCAGAATATGAAGCTTATACATGTAAGTCGGAATGCGACGCCTCCTCTTACAATGAATGTTTACTTTACTCTTATGGTGTAAAATTCGTATTTTAATAAATTTTGGAATTGTGTTGTTTAAAATTATTTGACTCGTGCATGCCTCTGTCTTTAGCCGAGTTAGGTTTTTTATATGTGTCTTATTGGTTTTGAATTTTCACTGTCGGCTGTAATATATGATTTTCCGGGTATTTTCGTTTGGTCTGCATTAAGGGGGCATAGGTGTACTAGTTGGTGGTCTTCATAAACTAAACAGGTTGCGGGAAACCCCAATTGGGGTACTATACCCCAACTGAGGTATAATATCCCAATTGGGGTATATGGTTATTCCCAATAGGGGTATACGGTCAGTTTTATATAGATTATTTTTTCTTAATTCAATTCCATTTTGTTAAATATAACAAAAAACACACTTTTAATTAATCAAAATATCAGGTTTACAGGAACAATACAGTGTATATTCAGAACATTGCCTTGCTTGAATACTACAATGTAATAATAATTTAAAAAATGGACCTGAATTATTCCCTTATTTGCAAATATTTGTTTAATATTATGAGTATAATGAGTAACTATGATGAGATCATTTAGAACGCTCATAATTGTTTGAATTTTCTACATAAACAATAAAAGGCTACGTAGTAAATGCACATGAAACATAGTCTCTACGAATACATCGTAAAACTGCGCAATGCTAAAAACATTTTTAATTTTTGTTCAGGAATTCTTTTCGCCTTTTAATTTGCACAATGGTGAACGTTGAATTTTGAACCAAATTTGCTAAAACTAATGGCAAGGTACATGTATTTTAAAAGAAAAAGAGAGGTGTTAAAAGTTATTTGTGCTTTTAATCCTTGGCAAATGATATGCATTGTTTTAGTATAAAACCATCATAATTAACAGGATATATGCAACAATGACCCTTATCTTTGATGAACTGAACTTGACCATATTATAAAACTATGGACACCCATGACTCTTTGCTATATCCTGGAATAGTACACTTTCATATTAAACGTGGGTGATTACTTCCTTCAAATTCAAACCAAAATAAAATTGATGACGTTTGCACTTAATTTCATACCGATAAATGTTGATATTCATTTGAACAGAGTTCTTTCAAGACATATGAACAGATATAAGATTACAGGTAAGATCTATGCCACGACGAAAAGTAGTTGATTATGAAATTTCTCACATCTAGTTAAATAAATTTGCAAATGTTTGAAATTGAGGCTTGATGAGCTTGTAAACATTTGAAAATTTATTTAACGACATCTGAGAAATTTCATAACTAACGTGTGGAAATCATTTCTCTAATGACTGGACGAAAAACACCGAGGATTGTATTCCGAATAAATTTGGTGGGAAATTGAACGAAACTTGTTCTTCGTTCTAGAAAGGAGAACAAATGTTTTCACACTGTTCACGAAATGTGAAAACTGGAATGGAATTAGAGAAAGAGACATACTTCAAATTGAGATTTTAGATAAATATACATATAAAGCTTAATTTCCACCATTCCACTTCAACATACTGTAAGTATATTAGGTATATACCTTTTATGCGGTTGAGCTGTATCCCGGGGGGGGGGGGGTAACTTGACTTAGAATCAAAACCCCTACCCGAAATTATCCAGGTCAGGCCAAGTTTATCCAAAGAGACTAAAAGACCCGAATTTATCCAAAAGGGATGTGGTAATCAAAAGATTAACGCCTAATTTAAAGTGACATTACATCAGGAATGTAGCAAATCACTTAATCACTTAATCCTTTCACTTTGTTTATATTTGCTAGGAAAACAAAATTTGAGAGCTGTATCAAATTTCGTATATTAGGCCTTTTATGACTTTGTAGAAAAAGCCATGCCCGGGGGGAAGGTCTGGGCCCAATAAAACTAGTTTAACCCCGCCGCAGCAGGTGTGCGCCTGTCCTAAGCCAGGAAATTTATTAAGCCTTTGTGTTTCTTGTCTTTTTTCTAGTTAGTTTACTTTATGTCTATAGGAGTCTAGGATGATGTTTATTTCGCAGAACTTGATTACTCTTTATTCAGGGGCCGACTCCGACCTGCCGTTGGGTGTGGGGTTTTCTCACCGTTCATTGAAGATCTTATGGTGGCTTTGAGTTGTTATTACTCACCTTTGGGTCGTCGTCTCTTTGACACATTCCCCATTTCCCTTCTTTTTTCTATCTAATGCCAATGATACTTTTCGCACAATTCCATATATAACAAAAGAAGAATTATTTTAAATGCAATCTTGCATATTTTTCAACACTTTATATTCTTACCAAAATTGATATTTTAGATAGTTAAATCCCATAAACTGTTTTTATTCAAATATTATCATTTTATCCAGAGAAATCTGTACCGTAACCACGGGTGCCACTTCCTATACAGAGGTATATACAAACATGCAGCTGAAGTGGACTCTTTTTTGCAGTTGTCAACTTTATGAATGGGTAGTGATTTTTGACCTTTGCATATAATGTTTTTTTTTTACTCCATGCAGTTAAACAATTTTACATAAGGAATTGGGTTGATTAATTTGAAATATACCACATAAATGGGTCGACTTTTTGTCCAGGGCACTATCTGAATGGACTAAAGAAGTGACCCGCCATTGCCATCCGCCAATATTTAACTTTACCTTTATATTTCTCCTATTTGGCTTTCTTAACACTGCCGGTCCATATAAAAGTATATGGACCGACAGCCCGGTATATATATATATATATAATATACTGTGACGTCACAATTATTTTACTGCTTGATAATGAACCAGTTCATATTATAGTGATTCCGACTGAAATAAAAAAATAAAAAGGATTTTCAGCCTATTAGGCATTATTTGTTGCATTTGAATCAATGATTGCCAACGTGGAGAAACGTCAACAAGGGTCCATATCACAGTTTTTCTATATCCGTTTATTGGGTACCTCCCGAGTTTCGGACCGGACATTTTTTTTTCCATTTCATTTTTTTTTCAAAGAACGCTTGTAGGATTATGTTCGAATTTCGGAAGGGAACATTTTTGGTCTCTCGAAAACAGAAAATTTCATCTTATTGCACCTGACCAAATCAGCTCTTAAACATCAAATTCTATATCATATTATTTTTTTATGTTCTACATTGAATCTTCTTTCAATTAAACCTAACAAACATATTCAAAGAAATGAAATAAGCATAGAACATATTTTTTTTAATGCAGGAAATAAATAGGAACTATATTCGAGGACAGCGAAAATCAAAGAGATATATTATTTTTTATGTCGTCCGTTTTTAGCAACTACAGGTCCGAATTGTCAAGGGTTGGAAGAAATAACTATTTGAATTCCCATTCTGATTTTCTGCTCCAGTTTAAGATGTTATTGACCATGAAGTCTTAACCTACATCATAAATAATTACTGTAAATATTATTACACCGAGGTTTCTTCTTGGCGCCAAACTCATGGTTTATCTTGGCCTGTGTTTGCCTCCTGTTTTCACGCAATTTGTATACGACATTGGACAGAAAATAATATATTTGTAGCCCCTGACTATACTACTTAATGTTAAGTGAATTTTGTGGTTGTAAGTTGTTTCCCCTTCTCCCGTATTTTTTTTTACGTTTGTCGCCTGACTTCTTTGTCTGAATAAATATTTGAAAATGGCAGCGGACGTCTATTGTAATCACAGGGGATTGTTACGGAAAAAAATAGCTCTAACCCACTAAAAAATCCATTACAGGAAATAACAAAAAAAAACTTAACTATAGCGACATTGAATATTGTCTTATATTTATATGGATTCGAGTTTTTCGGGGTTTATTATCTTTTATTGCAAAATATTAAAAATACATTTTATCAAGTTTTCATTCATAGCTGTTATTTAGATTTTCTTTCCAGAATGCGGATTTTACAAAACGCCAGAAAAACATATCATTTGTTGAAATTTTAATATTCTTTATTTGAATTTTATTTCAGGAATGCAAACTATACTTATCCTTGCCGTTTTGACGGCCAAAATATTTGCAAAGGAGTAAGTATTTTAATACAATGATTATCAATTCTAAAAAAAAAATGGATTGCACTCCAAAATCACGCTTATTTTCATATTTTATCCACTATAAAATTTAAATTGCAAGACTTGTCGAGTCTTGTTTTAACCACATTGATTTCGGCTTCAGACAATCCTGCAGTATCACAAGGGCAGTCTTCAAATACTTTGGTGCTGTCATTTAAAACAGGTTAAAATATCAAATATTATAAATTTTGTGTAACTGAAAAGATCTCCTGATGCAAAGCTGTATCCTATCCTTGATGATGCGACAGTATGCAGACTAAGTTCCTTGAGCTAACCAGCAGTTATGCGGCGAGCGCTTTTGACCTATTCTTATACCCTGCCACACGTAGTGGAGAGGTATTATGTGATACCCTCAGTCGTGTGTCCGTACGTCCGTCCGTCTGTGTGTCCGTCCCCTGAAGGTTTCCGACTGATAACTTGTGAACGAAATAATACATTTCCTTCAAACTTGGTATGTAACTTGTTTACCACAAATTTCAGGCCAAGTTCGATTTCGGATTCAGAGGTCCAAGGTGTTCTGGAGTTATGCACGTGAAACTTTGAAATTTTGCGAATTTTAGGGTTTCCGACTCATTACTTGTGAACGAAATAATATATTTTCTTCAAACTAGGTGTGTAACTTGTTTACCACATAACTCAGACCAAGTTCAATTTTGGGTTCAGAGGTCTAAAGGTTTCTGGAATTATGTCCCTTGAAACTTAAATTTTACGAATTTTAGAGTTTCTGAATGAAATGATATGTTTTCTTCAAACTTGATATGTAACTTATTTACAACAAAAGTAAGACCAACTTTGATTTTTGGTTGAGAGGTCCAATGGGTTCTGGAGTTATGCCCCTTGAAACTTTTAATTTGCAAATTTTAGGGTTTCTGACTGATAATCTGTGAATTAAATGTTATTTTGTCTTCTAATTTGGTATGTAAGTTGTTTACCATAAAACACAGGCCAAGTATAATTTCAACTTCAGAAGTACACAGATATCTAGAGTTATTCCTCTTTAAACTTTGTGAAATGTTTCGGGGTATCATGTAATTCACAATTACTTTTTTTCTAAATTACGTTTTGTCATATTTTTTTTTCAAGATAGTGGTCATAGAGTTTACCTGTAGTGGTTTCTTTGTATGTTTTTTATACTATGGGCAGCGGGACAGAGAAAAATTAGTATATACTCAGATTTCCCCCCGGAAAATCTAGTATATACTGAATTTTCCCCTGGGGAAAATGAGTATATACTTGAATTTCCCCACGGGGAAAATCTGGGATGTGTTCACTTTGCCTTTAGTCTATTTACCCGATATATTTTCATTGTTTAGTAGTTAGATGACCAAAATATATTTATCCCTTAGTGTTCAATTAAAAATGGGTTCTGCACTTGTATTCACGCTTTTTGGGGAATTAAAACAAACTTGGTAATGCCCTGCATACACTAGTTTGATAGATATGGAATCAGTAGTAATTTTATACAGAACATTAATTGAGACAATTTCTAGTCGTTATATTTAACCAAAAATTATGATTTTAGAATTAATATCAAGTAAAAAATGAACGTGTACATGCATTTGAATTGGAATTAAATGTAATAGGTTTTAAACCAATTTCTAAATTAATTGTTACTCATGCAGTGAATGTATTTCGCATAAAGACAAGGGGAAAATTCTAGTATGAATTTGCACAAAGGGGGAAAATCTAGTATATACTCAATTTTCTCCCTTCAAATTCAGTGGAGAAAAATTAGTATATACAAGTACTCATTTTCCGAGGGAAAG
>MJUU01033587.1:172161-186419 GCA_002080025.1 Modiolus philippinarum | reverse complement strand
TATGAGAAGGGCGAAAATCTAGTATGTGACACCGGTACAAAATCCGGCAATCCCGAGTTATTTTTGTTTGTCCCTAGTCGATTATGTGTGTTTTCTAGTGCAGTTTCCTTGTGGGTTGTGGCTTGTGGTTGTAATTTAAGGCAATTGTAGGAGTTTCCTCTGATCATGACCTTGAAAGTAATTTGAGTTATTTTCAGACTCTTTTTATTGTTTCTTTCAAAACTTTCATACATTTAAGTTTGATCATCGAAACAAACCATTACTGCTGGCATTGACATTATCTGTTATTTTGGCCATCTACAGAACTAAATTAAACAAACAATGGCCATACAGCTCATTAAAATCATTGCAGTTGGAGTTAACATATGTGTTATGGTCTCATGTTCATTTACTCCATATCCTTTCGTAAAATATATAAAAAACAAACAAACAAAATTAAAATCCGGCTGGATACGGAATCAACTTGATTTTCAAGACGGGATCTTCTTTGTCACCTATAATATGCAATTATGGCACTGATATGTGGTCAATATAGGGTTTAACGGAGCAATATTATTCCAGTATAAAGGGCCAACATTGTTTTATTTCATTTGATTAACAAGACCTTATTTGGGTGTGGAAGATGTTTCAATTATTGTCAGTGTGCAATATCATTATTTATTATCATCAACTGTGCACTATAATACAATTATATCACTTCTACGAGATCATTACGGGAATTAATGGATTTAATATTGAAAGAGAATCTATCCGAGTTCAATATTCTGTGGATAAGGTTATTACGATGTTATATCGACCTGGGGAAAGCATATCGACCGAGGATAAAATTCGAAACTTCCCAATCGATCGCAAGAAACTGTTGTTCTTCAAGAAATTGACTTCTCTTGATTCATCCACGACAGCCAAAAATCTCTTTCTAAACAAACTATATACATTGTCATGTGATAGCAAGGACATGTATGGCTTCTTTTCTGATGTTTTCCGTCTTTTCCAAAGATACAAGCTTGTTAATTACTTTCATGACTATCTCAAAACCAAATGTAGTTTGGTAAGATTAGTGAATAGTGCCATAATTGTTTATGGAACAATTGAACGCACAATGAGAATGAACATTGATAGCGACTTTGCTCCTTTTAAATGTGTGCATACAGATGGTATATTTCATGGATGATCAGCTGCAAAAACAAATTCAGGATTCTCTAACATGTTATTCTTAGTGAAAACTTTGACTCAAGAAAGTGTGTATATGATTTTTTTTTTCTAATATGAGCTTATCAGTCAGTCAGAGGTAGAAAACTTTTTTCCCTTTCAACATCCGCGTATTCATTAGTAATCTATTTCAGAGACATATAATTATAGAGATTGGCAACCCTACTATTACGACATAATATGATACAGCCAGACCAGAACTTCTTAAACTACTTTTAATTTTGTTGAAACATTTCTAAACCGAAAAGTGAATTGTTTTCCTTTATTATTTTGTAGTATAGTTTAGAAAATTTGAATTAAAAATATTGATAAACAAAAAAGATATTGACAAATAAAGCTGAGACTTCATGTGGAAATCTGACGAGGAAGTTCTTGGTGTGTCTTGTTTACTTTTGAAACTCCTCTTTTATTTACTTGATTGCAATGTCCTAGTTATGAAAACTGGAAAGTATTTTACATTGTTTGTAGAGTTTATATAGTTTTATTATGATACTTTCATATATTATTGAGATATTAGCGATGTATTCTTGTGAAGTGGAAGTTTATCGAAGTCTCGATGGCGGCGCGATTTCACGGGAATTCGTCGTGTTGCCAATCTTATTTATATGTCTCTGTCTAGTTTAAATACACGGAAACGCATGCATCGTTCTAAAAGAGAAATAATTATGAGGATTCAGGGGGAGGTAAGTGAGTTTTCGAAATGGCCTATGCTTGAACGAAGTATGGCCAGGGGCAAGGGTATAAATTATGTCCGCCTGATGCATCTACCACACCGAAAATCTATTGCTATAATGGCCTTGCAAATCTTATCTTTTGTATTCATTGTACGGATGGGAAGGTATAAAATGTTCTAGCGCCACTTGGAAAGCTGATACGTGGTTATATATAATGATTTAATGTTCGAGTTTGCTTTACATGAACCATTAATCTTTTGTTGGTTGTCAAAATTCAAAAAATACTTGATACAAGGAAAATGAACCCTATAAAGTAAAG
Organism: Modiolus philippinarum; assembly: GCA_002080025.1. Classification (NCBI taxonomy): domain Eukaryota; kingdom Metazoa; phylum Mollusca; class Bivalvia; order Mytilida; family Modiolidae; genus Modiolus; species Modiolus philippinarum. The sequence goes on along the minus strand of MJUU01033587.1, from coordinate 184,217 downwards.
AAACATTACAAATCAATGAAATTTTGCAAAATAAAAAAAAAAAAAAAAAACGATACGCACTCTATTTTAGCCTTTAAATTGTCATTTTATATATTAAAAAATATGAAATACAGTATTTTGATTGGATTCAGCTAAGTCCGACTGTAACCAACCAAATCTTTGGACCTGGGGCTTCAGAAATCCAGCTTGATTTGCCAAGGGTAAAGAGGAAGGGAGCGGATTGTAACCCCTGGCTAGCGAAGATGTTCTGGCTCTTACCATGCAAAGTGCTTGTTCACATTTTTAGCTGAGAAATGTTGTAACTGATGAAAGATTCACACTATTGATATCAAAGAATGCAAATGATCCATCCATTATCCGTAAACTTGATTGACAGATAGAAGAGTTACACTCGTTTAATTAAGGGAGTTCGATTTTCAGAATCATTCGAAATACTTGGGTTTTATCCATTCAAATAATGTCAAATATTTTTGCACATGGATCATATTTTCTGGGTCATAGGTCACTTCAAATTTGAAACAATGGTCCATGTACAAAATTTCAGCAACTTCCAATTATTTTTTTCAAATATTTTAAGGCATACAAGCAGCTAATTGAAAATGAAGGAAAAATCTAGATAGAACCATTTCCCGCTACAATTTTAACATCTGATATCTAAAAAAAATTGTACATGGATTTTCAAAATTTTTTGCTAAAGTTGTTCTATTATCAAAGCTTTTCAAAACAAAAGGTCAGAATTTTCATTCTTATTACAAATTTTCTGACACTCGTACTCCCTTAATATACAAATAGACATCACAAGGGATTTTATACTGGTTAATATAGAAATATTAACAAAATTAATTTTGTATCGTTTCTCTAATTGCTAAGTATAATAGTATAATAGTATATTTAATGTAAAAATTATCTTGGCTTATATTGCCAAAATATAATTATAGCCTTTACGTTAGAAAAAATTACAAATGGCTTAGATCGAAAGTAGTTTTGAGGGACAAAGTTTTTTCTAACTTTTTGATTTCTGTTGTAGTACGTATATGATAATAACGCCTACTGGTATACGTCCAGGAGCCCCCCTCAGTATTAGTGTCAACATCTTCAATTCAACTTCCGATGTTAATGTGAAAGGAGAAGTGTTAAACATGTTAAATAAAACAGAGATGATTCCAATCAGTACAAGACAACGGACATTCAAGCCAGGTTAGACTATACCATTAGTGTATTTGACTTAATATGTTTAAAACTGCCAATTCAGTACCAATGAAAAAAATGGTGATACATTTGAAGAATTCATAATATTAGTCAATAACGAAACAGCCCCAAACATTTATGGGACGACTATACTACAATAATTCATATAATTCATTGGAAGGGTACTCGTCTTGATAAGTTGGACTTTTTTCTAGTTTGATTTTTACTGTGAGTCTTTTTGTGTGTTTATTTTTTAGCCATTCACCACATATAGGGGAAGGTTTTGATCCAAGAAAACGAGTTTAACCCAATCGCAATTTTTGCGCCTGTCCCAAGTCAGGAATATGTTGGTCATCGGCTTGTCCTTGTCTTCTTATAAAATTTTAGTTTCTTGATACAAAAAATGTATTTGGGTTATTGGATGTGGTTTGTTTTCATTGATTTATTCACTTTTTTACCTTTTTGGGGCCATTTAGGGCTTGCTATATGGTGTGAGGTTCCTCAATGTGTTGAAGACCGTACGGTGACCCCTACATGCTTTGTTATGGGTCGATTTAACCTGGATATGGGATGTCGTCTCCTTGACATTTACCCCATTTCCTTTCTTTTTCATGCATACTAGTATGTGAAATATTGAACAGAATCATAATTTTTGACCATGCTATAACAAAAGTGAACTTAAATTCTCCCACAGCACCTTATGTCACTGTCGTTATTATGGGAGTTGACACTGTCAATGATTTTAGTTTTTTATGTTGTCTTGTATATCATACTGTAAAGTTTTAGTTTTAGCTTCCTTGGTGATGTTCGTGTTACTGGTTTTTCCTGGTTAATGTTTGAATACTCAAGAGACAACAGCTTTTTCAAATTTTCACTTTGGTACTGTTTGGGGGCTTGAGAAGTAACACGAACCATGGATTGTTATTGGTTTTGTCTAAGGGTTAGAAAATGGCAATTTCAATCAGCCTCTGATTAGAACGTTCAAAGCAATATATACCACATTGATCGTGTGACAGGTGTAACTAGTGGAGCATGGCATGGTTACCCTTAGGGAGAACCTGATGTCAATCCCAGTTTTTCACACTATGAGTGCCGTTGTTTTTAATGTTGTCTTTTTTTAATTCTCTGCATTGTGGCTGTCTCACGTCCTAGTTTTGTCTTTGTTTTTCTTTGTTGCCGTTTTTGCCTTGTCTGTTGACAGTGGCGGATTTGGGGGGGGGGCCCGGCCCCCCCCCCCTTAGGCCGGAAAATATTTAAAATTCCTAGGGTTTTTAAAAAAAAATGGGTTCCGGGCCCCCCCTTTTGAAAAAAATATTGGTCGGGCCCCCCCTTAGCAGAAAGTCTGGATCCGCCACTGGTTGACTTCGATTTTTATGATCATCACTTCTCATGTTCCTTCGATATTCAACTGTTGTTGTTTCCCATGATAAAATTAGCGAATCTAAACACCCGGAGACAGTTTATTAGATTCGGGATTAGCATCGTCATTTTGTGGACAAAGGATTGTAAAAACTTTAACCCCCGTGCACACAGGAGATTTATATAAAACATTCATCCAGAGAACATGTCACTTTAGTGCAAGTTCTAAAGATTTTGACAAGTTTTGAACATTTCTGTAATTGTTATAATTCGTTGTATCATACCGAAAGATCTAAACTAAACCATTCGGAATGGCAAATATTTATACACTTGCAACAAAAAAAATGGGTTTGGTTCTCAGTAGTTCTCTTTGTTCTTCGAATAGTACATGTATCATCTTTCCAAACACTGTAAATTAGCTTAAATGGACAAAAATATGCCAATTAACATAAAACCCAGGAAATCAAGTATAATGTTGAGAAATAATATCTTATATATTATTGACTTTTATTCAGGAACGCCAGGCCTTTTGACCGTAATGGTAAGTGTACTGTTTTCCTGTTTCATGTTACAACATAAATATCTTGTAATCTAACACGAGCAAACACTTCTCTTATTCTTGTTCAAATTCCATACTTCCCAAAACTAAGTTCCAGTATCATTTAACCGTCAAAAGTTTCACAAACGAGCTCCAAAATCAAACTTCCGGGCATTATTTGACGCTTTTTGTAAAAAATGAGCAATAATACATGTATATTAATTTATTCATATTGTGGTAGCCAACACATAACATTCATCAGAAGATATATTTTGGTCAAAATTATACGTTTCTGGCTCGATTTCCTTGACAGTCAAATGCCCTATTGTCCATCAATAACAACTTTTTACTCCGTGCCAAAATATTTTAGCAAGTGTTCCCCTAAGTTATGCATATAGCTGTATTGGAAATATAGTCTCTAACAATGTTTCCAGTTTATTACGTATATTTCTCACATCGAGATAGTTAATTTTCACATTTTAAAGTTCGAGGTTTATCCGAGAACTTTAAAATGCGAAAATTTAACTATCGAGATGTGAGAAATTATCGTAATAAACCGGAAAACAATGTTAGAGATTTTTTCTCTAATTCCTACTCAATTTATTTGACGTAAAGTGATCTCCGTAGTCTCCAATCTCAAGTATGCCGCCATTTTGTTGCTATCATCGTTGCTATGTGTATCATTGCGCCTTTCATTGAAAGGGGTGTTGAGTGCAATATTTTTGATAAAAAATGTCATTTTATCAATGAATTGCGTTATCTTAGTCATAAAATGTAAAAATCAATTCGCAAAACAATGATGCAGGTGTTAATTTCATCAACATCCGGTTGCACTATTTCTAGAAACTGACACGAGACAACCAATCAACAAGTGAGATCAATGTCTAAACATGTTGATTATTAAGTTCATCTAACATCATTTGGGAAGTATTTATTTTGAACAATAATTAGAGAAAGTGCAATTATCAACTGTACAATACGATTTTCTCCAAATCTAATTTTGTTTGGTCTATGTATCAAAGCAACGGTAGTTATTTTGAGATTGTTGTAGAACTTTTTCTCTAATTTCTAGCAAATATAAATACCTCCTGACAAATGGGTTATTGAAATGATAATCAACATGTGTATTATTTGATCTCATGTAAATGTCTCGTGTCAGTTTCTAGAAATAGTGCAACCGGATGTTGATAAAATCAACACCTGCGTCATTGTCTAGCGAAACAGTTTTTGCATTCTTATGACTAGAATAACTCAGTTTATTGATAATATGACATTTTTATCCAAACTTTCTTATTCAACACCCATTTCAATGAATGGCGCAATGATACACATAGCAACGATGATAGCAACAAAATGGCGCTATACTTGAGACTGGAGACTATGAAGATCGCTTTACTTCAAATAAATTGAGTAGAAATTAGAGAAACAATCTCTAACATTGTTTTCCGGTTTATTACGACAATTTCTCACATCTCGATAGTTAAATTTTCACATTTTAAAGTTCTCGGATTAACCTCGAACTTTAAAATGTGAAAATTTAACTATCTCGATGTGAGAAATATACGTAATAAACTGGAAACAATGTTAGAGACTATATATCTTCCATTACATAAAACCATCCCATGAATAACAAAATACCGAAGTTACTGTGAATTTAATTTCTGCATATGCGCATTTCGACAACTTATGTCTCTTCATTGCAGTTCGAATCACAACATTTGGAAATCCATGAACCGAAATATGTGTAAAAGCTAAAAGGGAACAAATTACCAATAGGATCTAAATAGGAAAGCCGAAATGAGCCAAGGACAAAGCTATGCAAGAGGGAGATACTCCTTTGGTTTTCACAAAATTTGCTTAAATTTAGATATTGAAAGTTTTCAAATAAAATCGGTTTCATGAAGTTATGATATGACGGAGCTAGTAATAAAAGTTTTTGAGAGACACTTGAAACATTCAAAATGTCATTTACCTATACAGTCACTTTAGGACGATCCACACCTTTTTGATACCCCAAAGTACCCTTAATGGACCTCATGTATTTTTTATTGATGGTTGCATATCTTGTTATATTGGCTAATATTCTAAGTTTGAAACATGTAGGTCTAATGATCTCTGACATCTGATTGGAACGAGTTATTGGCGACAAGAATAAGAAAAATAGACGAACAACAAATTATAACTGTATTTGCATAAACACCTGCTAAACGAACTTCCATATCATATCTTGAGGCATTTTGAGACCTAGTTTCAAAAAAATGAGAAAAAGTTCTCGTTATAATTTACCATATACATAAATATTTAAAAACAAAACATAACTCACATCAGAAAACACGTTTTTCTCAAAATCAAACAAATGATCTTTTATTTGTTACCATTAAATTTATACTCCTTTCGAAAAAATGGGAAGAGGTTCCACTTATTAAGAACACAATATTCTTTGCTGTAATTGAAATAGAATTACGACACACAGAATTACGAATTTTCTCAAACTTTGAACTTGTCGATATAGTTAAAGTTAATTTGAATTTCAAATGACGACGAACTTCATCTTACAAGATACTCAAACTTCTTATGAAGTTTAATTGACATAGTAATTATGGTTTTTTTCCGATGGAGTTCCTGTAGGACGACCAAACCCCTTCAGTTCCCACAAATATACCGTTCATGGGCCCACTTTGGAAAATTCTTGATGGTTGCACATCAAGATATATTTGGCTAATGTCTTCCCAAGTTGAAACCTCTAGGTGTAATTGTTTCTGAGATCTTCCATGGACAAGTTCATCCACACGAGAATAAAAGAAAGTCGAAAGATAATATAAACTAGGGTACTTTGGTTTGGATGCAAACCAAAAAGTATATTTAACCTATTATGGACACAGGAGATTGCCTTTTCTGAGTTTAGCACAATCTAGACAACCCATCTGTTAAATTGTGGGCACTTTGTTTTTTTCTCTATTTATGAAAACGGCGGCCATTTTTGGAAAAATGCCTTAAAATGAGTTCAATTGTTCCTACTTGTTTGTTCCTATTAATTCTTTCTGTAAAGTTTTATGCAATTTGTAGTGGTTGTAAATTCCCATCTGTTCTGTTTCAAGGTTAACGGAGGCCATTTTCAAACTTTTTAGCCAAATTTTGTAGTACATTTTCTGTACCTCCTGTCTGCAAAGTTTCATTCATCCTGGAGCACTTTTGATTTCCTTGCATTTTTCTGTTTCTATCGCAAAAACAGCCATTTTAACGACACAAATACAAATCGAGGGATTTGAAAAATCAAGACCAATATTTGCAAAGAAAACTTACTAACAAACACGGTGGGGAAGATGTTGAAAAAGATTTGTCTTTCATTTGCCTAATTTTTATTTTTTAGTAAATAGATGTCATTTAAAGTAGGTATTTTTGCTTAGTATTACCATGTATTTGTGGAGACTTTATCTCGTTTACATTTACGCCATATCCCTTCATTGTTAATTTTAAACTGGAGTTTGTCTCTCCTATAGTATGGAGTCCGTAAAAAATATTCCCCGTGAGTGAGATGTATAAATCTCAGTTATGTTGTACCTTATCTGGAGATAATTTCTCATATGGATGCTATCATACTTTTAAATTTTGGTATTGATTTATTTATTTAGGTTTTTTTTTTGTTTTGTTTTTTGTTTTTAGTTTTGTTTTATTTTTTTTCTTGTCCCTTTTTTTTTTGTCATTTTAAATTTGTATTCTGACCACCTGCTTATTGTGCCCACATCTTTTAATTTTAGTATGCTAAGTTTTCGTACTTTCGACATGGGTGCCATGTGGTTGTTTAAATATTGTGTTCGTCTTCTATTAGACCTTTTTTCGACTAACGGATGACAGCAGCTGTAAGAAGACTGTGACAGTTAATCTTCTGTTTGTTTATGATCCCGCACCCATGAGTCAAAAACATGGATGTTGCGTTGCTAGACATCTAGAATTCCGCTAAACCGTTGCTAAAGGCCGTATTGAATTTATTATGAGGTATGAGGTATGAGGAAAAATCATTTTAGAAGGTCTCATGGTGACTTTAAGATGAAGAACAAATTGTCTCATTTTCATTTACTCTATATCCCTTCATTGTTAATCAAATGAAAGCTTTTTATATTTGCTTTACAACAATTACAAATAATGACCGTTTAAGGTAATATAAACATCTTCTTATAACATTTTAGTTTCTTGATATCTGGGTTATTGGATGTGGTTTGTTACCATTGATTTATTCACTTTTTACCTATTTGGGGCTTGCTCTATGGTGTGAAGTTCCTCACTGTGTTGAAGACCGCACGGCGACCCCTAGATGCTTTGTTTTGGGTCATTTTAAGCTGGATATGGGATGTTGTCTCCTTGACATTTACCCGATTTCCTTTCTTTTTCATATCATGTATCAATAAAACTTATCTCTACCTAAAAAAAATTGCTTCCACTATTGGCAATTTTTTGTCGACTGTAACTTATAAATGGTCAAAACACACCAACAAAATTCGTCTGGTGATGGGTGGGTCTTAAAAGGTAGCTGTTCCACAATTGCGCGCAGGTTATTCTCATGATAACATATTTTATTTTAAAAAGAGTACGAGTACTTAAAAATGTGGGTGGATTTCATAATATTGGGTGAATGGAGGGTTACTCTAGCCCATGGACTATAACTAGCATATAAAGCGAATATCCATCACTCAAACCGATCATCTTTTTACTCCACAATTCAGGAGAGACAAACTATAGTGTTAAATATGAAAGATATGCAGTGAATGCACATAAGGCAAAGTCTACAATTACATGGTAAAACCAAGCAACGCTTTTATTTTTGTTTGTCATCTAAAAGTCAGCATGAGACCTAAAACAATAAATTTTGCTCATACTTCAAAGTAACGACCCGAGTTGCTGCAGAAGGACATTTCTATAATTAATGTCTTTTCGGTGCAGGTAAATCCAAAACATTCCAACATGAAAATTAAGTTAACATTGTTATATACTCAATAAGTATTTCTATCCAAGTTCCCAAGGTAAAATACAGAATTATAATCAATAGCCATTTCACCATCTATGCAGTACAGATGATGTAAAACCTTTTTGAAGACGAATGTCTTTCACTGATATGACATTTTAGTTTACATTTAGTGAGACATCTCATATATTTGCTGGAGAATTTTTCATTGTCATTTGACAGTAAGGCAAACGATTTTATGACTTTCAACGTTTTATGATTATTTTGAATATCAGGTACCCGAAGATCTGAAGGTAGCAACGTACAAACTCAGGGTCATTGGATCGGGTGGCCTGAACTTTACCAATGAGACGTATCTCTATTTTCATTCAAAAATTGTTTCGATTTTCATCCAAACAGACAAAGCTATATATAAACCAGGACAAACAGGTAAGTAAATAACTCTTGCACAGAATGCATTGAAAGTTGTAGACCAAAGTAAAGGGACATAACTCTTGAAAATAACTTGTACCTTTGTTCTAATCATGTCTGTCAATATATCATAAGCTTCTAAGTAACATAGATTATATCAATTCTTTTTCACGCGAATGCTTAAAAAACATTTATGAAATCGACTGCTTTAAACTTATACCTGATCTAAAGATTTAGGTACCTTAGTCAAAGTCTACTACCTTAAGCTATTCATAACAAATCTAGCTACGTGTCTATTGTAACGAATTGAAGTATTGGTGCCACACCTTGCAACTTGAATATTTGTAATGTGCAGAATGTCCATCGTCTCAGAGAGACCGTTTCTCGTGTTTTTTTTTTTTTTTTTTTTTTTTTTTTTTTTCTTCTTTTTCTTTTTTTTTCAGATAATTACAACAGCATGGACGAACCTTAATAAGATAAAGTTGCATTACATTGATATATTTATTAGAAATAAAAAATAAAAACGGATTCAGTTGCGTTCAGTGGACTTTAATCAAAATTTGTCAACAGTCTGTATTATTATTCGGTATCTTTAAACAAGGAAATTGCGTTTAAATTTATTTGGCATCTTTTTGTTTACATTTTATTTAACTATATTGTTCCTATATGGCCTGTAAGTCTCGTACAATTTTTGAACTTCCGGGATCAAACATTGTACCCGGAAGTTACATTTTTAAACAAAGATATATGACGTTTCAAACAAAAATTTGAACGCAATAATCCTCATTTTGGCGGCAAACGTTTTCGAATTGCCTGTTTATCGTTGATTCTCCTAGGTCCCATGACGAGACTTACAGACCCTATTGTTTTAAAATAATTCAAATATTAAAATTACAGTTAAGTTTGTTCTGTTGATGATCATCTCGACTTGTCTGTCAAATGCAGAAAAGAAATCATTTTTAAGACTAAAAAATCGAAATATACTGAACAAAAAAGTTTAGCAACGACAGGTGTGAATAAAAATATTTAGGTAAAGAAAACTCAAGTCATACATTTAATTTTAGATTTCTGAGCTGGAGTTGCGTTCGACTGATCTTTAGCATAACGTGTGTCATTAGTTATAAAGATTGCATTAATCTTGTGTAAAACTCTACTCAGTGAAGAAAACATTGAAAAAGTTTGGGATATACAGAACAATGGAAATTTTTTTTTCGTTGCTCTGAAACGAAAGCAAACAAAACGTTTTTGAAAACCAGGACAGGTTATGTAATGGTGATCATTAAGTGGTTTTGCTCTTTTCACAAAAGATAAACATCGCCTATGGGACCAAAGTCCGTGTAAATTTTTGAACCAAAATCTGAAATTGATATCTTGTGCACCCTCACTGACAAAATGAATGGTTTTCTAGGGTGGAATTAGAGCAAACGTCGGTATTCTTTTAATTACGATCAGAATATATCAGCAATTTAATATTTTTATTTATTAAAATTGAAAACTGTTATAAATGTGTTGCTAAGCTTTTTTTCTCAGTAGATATGGGGGAGGTTATGGAAATTAAAAGAGTCTAAAAGCAACAGAATAACAATAACATGCCAATGAAAGAACTTTCCATGAAGCAGAAAATAAAACTAGTCACCATAAATAAACTTACTCGCAGAAAGGTATAAAAAATAATAAATTCTTATGATGATATTGTTGTTTATTTCAAGTTCATTTTCGGGCATTTGCCATGTATCCTAATGTGACGATATACGATGGGCTAATGGATATTGAAATATATGTAAGTCAGACATCTTTTCTATGTTTCTGAGTTCTGTATTGTTTATTAATATATAGGTTTTTTTGCTCACCTGGGCTAAAATGCTATGTGAGCTTTCGGCATCTCTTTGCTTCCGTTGTCATCTCATCAAGAAACCGCTTGACCATTTGTAACTTTGGTCTGAATCATTACCAGGGTATGCAGTTTCAAAATTATGTTTGGTTACTCCAAAGATTAAACAACCTTGCCGCACCAAAGAGAACATAGGATTAAATTGCTGTTTTTTTTTTCAAATGATTTCAAACGCAAAATAGATATCACAACTCTGATAAGGCAAAGGTGATCAGCAAAGCAAGACATAAGGCCCTGCATTTTTGAAGAAAAATTCGAAAAACTGTCTTGGAGTAATTCCCCTTTTCCGTATAATTTTCAAAATATTAATTATATATATTTTTTTTATTATGAATACTTTAACAGATAGAAGTCAACTTGAAATGCAAAAATATTCAGCATGCCAAGATTTACCTATCTGGAAATTTTGGTGAAATCTAAATACCCATGTTGGAAAATTACCAATTGATTCTCAAATTTTCGTATTTTGTACATTTTGTTTTATATTAAAAAACGATTCGAGATAGAGAATAAGATTGAATAGCAAAAGAATTGAAATTTTGATGAAAATCTAAATAATCATTTTGAAGTTATTATCTAAATTGTCAATTTTTTGCAATTTAATTCACTTTGGGTAGTTTTAACCTGGAGATGGGATGTTGTCTCCTTTACATTTACCCCATTTCCTTTCTTTTACATATTTTGTTTCATTTCAAAAGCGATTCGAGATAGAGGTTAAGTTTTAAAAGCAGAAAGTGTTCAGTTTATCAAAAACTACATTTTCGACATATGTAAAACAGGTTTGCATCTTATCACAGATGGCCGCCAGTGGGGAATATAGTAAAACAAAGGGCCATATTGAAAAATGTTGTAAATTGTTACTTCTTGAAAACCATTTTATACCTCAAGTTAATATTAACTAGACATTGTACCATAATTAGTATTCCATTCAAAATTTTTGTTCCATGAAAAAACCTCGAAAAGTTTAAAAAATAGGCAGAAGTTTAAATAACTTTCCGCCTGTCTATCTGATTTTGATAGATTGGCGGAAAATTATCTGTCAGACATAAGTTTTCGCCTAAATTTTGTAGGCGGATTAAAATCATTACTTTTTGAGATTTTTATTGGTGTATACATTATCGATGTGCAACGATTTATGTTGTTATTTCTTTTCTTTTCTTTATAACTAAATAAGCTTTCATATATCAGACACAATTGGACTATAGTAGCCAAGATTTTTTTTTACAAATTCGATCATTTTCAATTTTGATAGAATAACTGGAATCCTAAAAGTAAACTGAATACTCGATTTAACTTTATTTAGTATAAAACTACATATAGCTGTTTAACTAATTCTTTTTTAAGAAAAAGAAAATTAGCCATACGTTGAGAAAAAAATTCTTTACAATTAACAAACGGTGTAGCCTTCTAACGGTAAGCTTGTCTGATTCCGAATTTTGCAGTTGGTTTTAAATATCTTCAATTTATTGTTTTTTTTTTTTTTTTTTTTTTTTTTTTTTTTCTTTTTTTTTTTTACAAATGTCATTAAATATGTAATAAGGTTTTACAGACGTTAAAATGCTTTTGGTTCTCCACAGAAAACATGTGTCTCTGCACTAAAATAGTGGAAAATTCCCCTTTTTTTTAAAATAAATTAACAAACTCCAATAATATAAAGGAAAACATCCATATCGACAAACCAAATGCAATTTCTATGTCTGCTATTTATT
>MJUU01033587.1:156600-172060 GCA_002080025.1 Modiolus philippinarum | reverse complement strand
AAAAAAAAAAAACAAAAACAAAGCAAAAAACAAAACAAAACAGAAACAAAATACGCATGTGGATTCTTTAAATTTTCGTTAAAAGGAACAAAGTTGTTTAGGAGCAATAGAATGTTACGTCGTTCATGTGGAAATGACTACGTACAATGATAGTGTAGAAATCATTAAAGAAATGCAGAGATAAACAGTTGATTCTTCAATCAATCATTAAGACCTTACAGTGACAATAGCAAGAACATCGACTTATAATTTCCTCTTTTAAATCGTTCCCTCTGTATCAGGTTATCATACTCAATACAAAAAACAATAATAATAACTAGATTTGCAATTACAAACAAACGATAATGTTGCCTTAGATGGACGATTCGAAAATTTCATCTCATTGCAGAGTCAAAATGTTCTTTCAAATCAATTTTTGAAATCCACCAAAGTTGAAATTTTGACGTATTTTGGCAGCCATTTATGGAAATTGCTGCAAGTTTGAAAACTTTCTGGTAGCCTGAACTTCTTATGGTGATATAACTAAAGGCCAAGTTTCATTTCAGTACATCAGACAAAATATTCCAGACAAAAATGTGTGGAAGAACAATAAAAACAAGATATAACTTTTTTCGCAAGCGAAACACAAAAGTCTCCCAAACGAACTCCCATATCGGATTTCTGGGCATTATGAAACCCCCTTTCAAAAAAATAATTGAGCAGGGGTTCCCTTTATAACCTAACTAATACATAATAGCTGTAAAAGGAAAAAAATCAAAATTTCATTTTCCCACCCCTTTTTGAGCCCCAAAAAGTACCATTAATGGACACCTATCTGAAAAATTTTTGGATGTTGCACAACAAGATATATGGGGCTAACATCCTACAAAGTTTGAAAGCTTAAATTTGGTCTCTGAGATCTGTTTCGGACAAGTTCATGCGGACGAGAATAAAGAAAGAATAATAATAAGAAGAAACGCAACAAAAACAATAAGTCTCCGAACTTCGTTTGGTAGACTTAATAACACAGAATAAGACAAAGAAGAATTAATTCAATAAATGAAATAAAGGCGACAACATGAAACATTTACAATGGCTGAAAATTATAATTACATGCCATAATCTGCTAGGGAACTACGCAAGAAAACACAAATAAGAAAAAAAGACAAACGACGATAGGAACTCGGGACAGCTGGACTTGATACTGGCGAAAGCCAACGATAGGGTTAAACCGATTTATTGTTAGAAAAACCTCTCTTTTATCTGTCCCCTTTAAAAATATTACGTCCGACTACTTCCGGGCTACTTCAGCATAATAAGTGTTTGCGACGTGTTCGTACAAAAATTTAACTTTTCCAGGATACAGGACCTTACATGATAACGATCATTGCGAGACTTCGAAATTGTTTTATATTTCTTGAAGAATTTATTTTTTATACAGCCCTTTAACAATAATAAAGCAAAATTTGTTGACTTTTAATCTAATATTGACAGTTAATTTGGTATAATTTTATTACCAGGACCCAAAAAGAAACAAAATCAAGCAATGGAAAAAGATGCGGGATATAAGTGGTGTCTTTACCAACTTCATGGTTATGGATACTCAACCTGTTTTTGGTGACTGGCGTATTAGAGTCGTTTCACACGTAAGTTGCCCGCAATTATTTCCTAGATTTCAAATTTAAAGAGGGCTCATCTCAAAACATAAATTATGCATGTTATTTTCGCTATGTATTTAAAATTATCTAAACAAGAGCACAAATATGGTGCACTTTCAAAATGAAATACACTAATTTCAACTATTTATAGCATTGTCTCTGGTAAGCGAGACCTCAACTAAATCAATAGGGTCTGTAAGTCTCGTCATGTGACTAACGAGAATTTACGATAAACATGCAATTCAAAAACTCTTCCCGCCAAAACATGACGTCGGAGGATTATGACGTTCAAATATTTGTTTGAAATGTAACTTCCGATTATCTAATCCCGGAAGTTCCAAAATTGTACGAGACTTACCCTATTTCTAAACATTTTTTAGATATTTGTGATAAGATTTCTCGAAGGCAAGCAATAGTTATGGACAGGTGAGATAGAAAAATGTAGTGCTTTTTATGACGAGTAATTTACCATCTCTTAAACATATACTCAGCAAAAATGTTAAGGACCATGATTTTTTATTTCCATTACAATTGTATTGAGTTTTACAACACAGATTAATTCGACCAAATCATACAAAAGCCAACCAGTCTTGGAACCTCATGTCTAATGTTTTCGAGACTGTCAGGTTAGACGCTTAAAACAGTCTATGGGATTGACCAACCTTCCATCTGTCCATGCCTCCTCGGAAAGCAACAGTTTCTGAAATTTGCATTTTTACCTCAAAAATTTATCAGCCTTCAAAAAATCTATTTCCTGTCAGGAACCGATGCAATGAAGCCTTTTCTTCCAAAATTTCTGTGACTTGATGATTCAAATGACGCTGTGAAGTCAAAATGTTTATTCTAAGCAAAATACCCTTCCAAATTTTGAAACTGACCGAAACAAAAGTGGAAATTCTTGTATGGAACAATACGGGTGCAAATTTGTGAATGCCAATTTCCTTGCCACTTTTCAACAAGTTTTAGTGAATGAAAGTCTGTAGACAGTAAAAAGGTTGAACAATTCGGCAAAAATGACAAAAATCATGATTTTTGCAGAAATATCTATTTTTTTTATTCTGAAAAATTAGTTATTTTGGAAAAGACGAAAATTTCAGACAATGTTCATGATGTTAGTGTAAACACTGTGTAAAATTTCATGTTGATCAGATCACTGGTTATGCCCATGCTTCAACATAAAAATAAAGATACATGAATTTAAATGAATGTGGTCCTTAAATTGTTTTGCCGAGTATATTTTACCCGATATATTGACCTGATAATATTAGCTTATTAAAAACTTTTCTGATCAATAAATATAATGGATAAAATGACTTTGCTTGAATACTTGCTTATTTAACATATTTTTCCTAAACATGTCTAAAGAAAACACTCGAGTAATACGCATAAAAATTAACAGTAACTTCGGTATTTTGTCAGTTGTCTATAACGATAATTACTGTATTATCGTTATTCATGCAACCTTACAGATGTAAAAACTTTTCTAATCAATCAATTTAATGGAAAAATAGCCTTGCTTGTATACTTATTTGTTTTAAATATTTCTCCTTTACACGTAAAACAAACATTCAAGCAATACGCGTAACAAAAAATATTACACAAACTTAAACATATTTTTCAATTGTATTTTTAAAATTACGTTGATAAGTACCAATACTTAAACACATAATTTTTAGTATTCAGATTCAAATAAAATACGATAAAAATATTTAATACATAACAGGTAAACATCCGACGATTTGATTTGACAATCTTACGTTTATTTTTTGAACATATATTTGTTTACCTTGACAGAAGGATACTATAATTGACGACGGGGCTATACCTCACGAGACTTCCGGTTTACTATACTTTGTCTCTTTATCAGTTTGTTTTCCTTTCTGTTATGTACTTAAACTAATTACGGACTTATCTTTCGGGAACCGTTTTCCTATATTGTTGTCTCTTGGGAATAGTGCCCTCGCCTATCGGCTTATCGTCTCGTGCACTATACACACTTCACAACACTATATAATAACTATAGGGAAAAGGAACAGATAAAAGGGAGGTTTGGGTACCCATAAACAGGTTAACCCTCCCGCTGGCTTTTGCTAGTACCGGTACTAAGTCCGGTTGTCCCGAGTTCCTATCGTTGTTTACGTTTGTCTTTTGTCTTGTTTGTGTTTTTCATGTTTAGTTCCCTGGCAGACTGTAACTTTCAGCCATTGTAGATGTTTCCTGTTATCCCATCTTTAACATGGTTACTTTAAAAAGTTAAAAAGGAAATCAAACTATATTCCTTGCTTTTTACAGCAATAATTACAAAATGTTCATTCCTTACACTAGACAAAAAAGAAAGAAGCTTTCATAGCTTACACAATCCTAATTTATTTATTCTTTTGTGTGTGCGTTCATGTTGTCACCAATAACCTCCCCTGCAGTTTCTCAAATCAGCACACAACACACCATCAAATCTCTTTCCATTAAATGTAAGAATATTTGTACGGAAAATTTGAATTCAGTTTTTCACAAAATTTTAAAAACAAAATCTTGTAATTTGATGATACCCAATTAAATCAATTTTTAACGCCAAACCTTTTTTAACCATACTTTTTATGTACATACAGTTTCGGTCGTTTCAACGACCGAAATCTTTGTCTCACTGAAAAACTTCTGCATCAAGGGTTTAGATATCATAAATTGATAAAAACATTCTCTAAATTTTATTATAGATACATTGACTTATTAACAAAATTTGGTTCTACATGCAGGGCTCTTATACATCAGGGCATTTCACATCCAAACTTCTATGGAAATATCATTTACAAAGCGCATAAATTCAAAAATTGTCCCTCCAAACTTATTAATCCGTTGAACAAACTTATTCATAAAGGATATAAATACAGCATTGTTGTTAAATCTTTACTTCTGGTTTTTGTTGGCAAAAATATTGATCATCTCCTAAATGCTTTACACCATAACTAAATTTAAACAATTTTTCATATTGGCAGTATTTGGCATTGCACAATATCATGTTCTTCTTTCATAATTTATGATGTTGTTATACCAAATCTATTTAGAAGTATTTCAATTGAAATTTCACAAGTAAGAAGGCTTGGTATCATAGTCAACGGAAATTATGTCCTTATCAAGCTGTCAGTAACTGCGAGATAGTCCGGACAGTACCTGTATGTATTGTCTTCATGTTTTATGTACTTCATTCTAAGGGTACTCGTCTTGATAAATTGGACTTTTTTCTAGTTTGATTTTTACTGTGAGTCTTTTTGTGTATTTGTTTTTAGCCATTCACCACACATAGGGGGAGGGTTTGGATCCAAGAAAACGAGTTTAACCCCACCGCAATTTTTGCGCCTGTCCCAAGTCAGGAACATGTTGGTCATTGGCTTGTCCTTGTCTTCTTATAAAATTTTAGTTTCTTGATATTTGGGTTATTGTATGTGGTTTGTTTCCATTGATTTATTCACTTCGTTACCTTTTCGGGGCCATTTAGGGCTTACTATATGGTATGAGGTTCCTCACTGTGTTGAAGACCATATGGTGACCCCTAGATGTTTTGTTTTTGGTCGTTTTAACCTGGATATGGGATGTTGTCTCCTTGACATTTACCCCATTTCCTTTCTTTTTCATAGTGGATTAAATTCTGGCCGGAAGCTGCTTTGATTAAATCTGTGTAAACTTCTGTGTAAATATGCGTCAAGAACTACCCAAATTGCATTAATGTTGCACAACAAATAAGATTTTACTAGTGAAGTAATCTTTTTTTTTATTTCAATATATTTGAGTATTCATTTACTTACTGTTCAGAATTTGAAATATTTTAGTCAAAATTAATCTACAGTGTTCTAGCAGTCTGTTTATTAAAAAGCAATAGTTTACGATTTTCATGCCCCAAGATCAAGGATCGGGCATATTGTTTTTGTCCTGTCTTTCTGTCTGTGTGTCTGTCCGTGCGTCCAAAACTTTAACCTTGGCTATAACTTTTGAACTATTAAAGATAGACTTATTATACTTGGCAAATGTATAGGTCAAGTCAAGAGGAAAAAATATTCCTCAAAACTAATTTAGTCATGTCAAAGGTCAAGGTCGCAGAGGTCAATATAAGTCTTAAATTCCATTTTCATATCTTTTGTATGTAACACAAATATTAAGATTTGATTTCCTAATTTGCACATAGGCACTTATGTCTCTTCAAAGCAGATAAACTCTAAACGTTTGGAAGAATATCAGTTCAAAGATATTTAAGAACTGATAGAGAACGAATACAAATAAAAGAGGTGCTGGGAGTATATGTAGTGTTTTACAAACACATCTTGTTATTTCTAAAACGGTAGGAGCAAAAATTATTAATAGACTTTTTTAGGGATGACTGTCACATATCTTTTAGTTTTCATTTTTATATCCTAGTCATGGTAATAAAATAGTATGTGCTTTACTTTACGAACTCTGTAGTACCCGGCCATTATTTTAGCTTGTCTTATTTGCTTGAGATTGTTAGTTGACCACGAATACAAAAAAGCGGGTCGGACTAACTAATTTCTGGATCACGTTTACATTTTTCTTTTTTTTTTTTTTTTTGCTTTTGTACTGACCATATCTCATTGTTTGGACCATGAAATTGGTTGTTTGCAAGGATGATAACAACACAAATTAGACCTTGAGCGGGGATAAGATATAGTTTTGCGGTTGTCGCACGAGCTTTGTTTCATAATAGCAACAACTATATGAAAACTTGATCTTTGTTCTTAAAATGGGGAAGATAAAGAGATGCAAATAAATACTCAAATGACAAAATGACTATAGGTTTAATTATGATTTAGGCTTGCATATCACTTGTTTTCAACTCGAGCTATGCAATTACACCATAATAATCAACGAGCTTCAGCGAGTTAATTATCATTTGTAATTAAATAGCGAGAGTAGATAACAAGCGATATACAAGCCTCACGAGTTGTGAAACCTATTTTTTTTATGATAAATTTCATTTATAAAATTTTCTGTTGTGTTCTCCCAATCATGTTAAGTTGGGAGAATTTAGTTTGTTGTTTTTGTGAAGACATTGAATATTAGTTATGTACTTTGAACTTATTCTTATATGGAATATAAAGATTACAATTAATTTTCCCGTATACAAACTATCAACATCGATAAGTGTTGTACATGTAGGAACTATGCTGCATTATAAGCACACGTATACAACAATCAATAGCACTGACAAGTACATGGTTCCACCTGAAATGAATATTTATATTTCCAATTCTCCTTTTCGCAGACTGTTGGAATTTGGGTACCCGGCGAACTTTGGGTACCTCCACGTTTTGCGCTTGTTGTTTTTCACTGAATATTCGTCGTATGAGATGAACACTCTATTGTTTTTTCCCTTCCTACTTGGTCAAAACGGTCACTGTTAAGCCTAAAATGACTAGAGGCAACTGCTTGCTTAATCTTAGTTTTCACAAAGTACTAGTCCATTAAACGGCATTTTTTTTTCAGAACAACGCAGGTCACTACTGCTACTAAAAAACAGAAAAAAGCTGAAGATCGACTGATACAAAAAAAGTCTACAAAAATGTTTCTTGTTCCTACTATAACTAAATTGATATGTTTTGTAAGTCAATGTATGTATGTTAGATAAATCTGATCTTTCTGAAATCATTTCAAAATAAAGGTACCACTTTTTTTTAACCTTTTTTTACTTGCGTTGGGAGTGGGTGTAGATTATTTAAACAGAATTTTCTTCACCAGGATGAAACTAGAATCCTTGACAGAATGTTCAAAATTTTTTTTTTCTTTTTTCTTTTTTCTTTTTTTTTTTTTGTCAATTTAATTTTATCGCTATTGCTTTCAAAAGTGTTCTTTGTCACAAACAGCAGTTTTTCCCTTTAGTCCTACACATAGAATTATTGAAAGAATATCATTTGAATGGCCAATAATTACTCGCCGAGTGTTGCGGTATTGTAAACATAGAACGAACAAAGACATTGTAGCCAAATCAGAAAATCCCTTAATCCTTGGCATATTGTTTGAAAAATTTAAAACATGTAAATGATTTTTTATTTTTATTTTATGTAAAATGACTTTAAATTGTGTTTACAGTTGTGTACAAATTAAGTGTGCAGGTAATTTCAACATGCGAGATCAAATTACGTGTCAAACCGGTGTGCAATACACAAAAATAAATGTAAACAAGCTAAAATACACCGTGTTTGGTGTAAGCACGAACTAAGTTTCAGCTTTAAGATATTACACATGAGTTTAAAAAAAAATGTGTAAAGTCCAGTTCTGCTATTGATTTTCGTGAAAGATATTGCTTTTTAATTCAGAAATTGGAAATATCTTATAGTAATCCTTTGTACAGATTTATAAAAATGATAATCACTTTCAGGGAAGTGTTTCGGAAAAGGTGTTCACTGTTGGACAATATGGTAAGTAATCTGCTGTAAATGAAATAAAATACGGAACAGTTTGTTTCTGATACGGACTTTAACAGGGTTAGCTTGAGGCATTAGGCTATGAAAAAATACATGACCTCAAATTCAACATAAATCGTAATTTTATTTTAATACTACATAATATGAATAAAAATGGGGGTTAATGTCAAGGAGACAACATCCCATCTCGGGGTTAAAACGACACAAATCAAAGCATCTAGGGGTCACCGTACGGTCTCCAACACAGTGAGGCACCTCACACCATATAGCAAGCCCTAAATGGCCCCAAAAAGTAAAAAGTGAATAAAATCAGAAACAAACCACACCCAATAACCCAAATATCAAGAAACTAAAATTTTATAAGAAGACAAGGACAAGCCAATCACCAACATATTCCTGGCTTTGTGGTGGGTTAAACTCTTTTTCTTGGATCCAACTTTTGTAGACATCAATTGTTTTGGTTTCCATAAATAAAGTGGCTTCGAATTCTTACAAAAGGATTTCTCTTGAAACTATCTTCCCTGAAATCCAGGACATTGGAACACAAATAGGGTCTGTAAGTCTCGTCATGTGACACCGAGAAATCACGATAAAATTGTAATTTGAAAACGTTTCCCGNCAAAATATGACGTTGCACGATTATGACGTTCAGTTTTTTTGCTTTAAACGTCATATGTTTTTTGTTTAAAATGCAACTTCCGGGTACAAGTTTTAAACCCGGAAGTACCAAAATGAAGCGAGACTTACAGACCCTATAACGGTACTTTTACAGTATTCTTCATAAATTATTTATTGTTCCGCTTCATGAGAATGAAGATAAATAACTTACTGAATGGTGATTTATAATGGATCAAAAAACAAAATACCGAGGTTACTGTGAATTTAGGTTCTGCATATGCGCAATTCGACATCTTATGTTCATCAGTGCAGTTAAACTCGAAACATTTGGAAAACCATGAACCGAAATGTGTGTAAAAGCTGACAGAGAACAAATGACCAAAATGACCTAAATAGGAAAGCCAAAACCAAATCATGCGATAAACGGAATTTATTCCCTTTGCTGTCAGTGCGCATCAGATGTAATGTTTTCTGGGTGACCCAAAGGTCAATTCATTTTAATAACCAAAACATTCAGGAATAGGATGACTGGAAATCTGTAAATTAACAAGTGTTATTGTACTGAAAACAAAAGCATTGTTGAAATAGTCCAAAGTAATCGAATTCATTTCAATGTTAGAATTGTATTACCGTATATCGGGATTTTTTCGCGTGTGTCTTATTTTCGCGGTAGGCAATCACACGCGAATTTTAGCCTCAGTGTAAATTTTACTGCCCATTCAAATGCATTGACTTGAGTATAAAAACGCGAAATATAAACTTAGCGAATTTTTCACTGTCCTGTTTTTTACCGAAATCGCGAACAAAAGCCGACGCGCAAATAACCCGATATACGGTACTAGTATTTCTAAGTAAAATGAGTTAAAGTTTAAAGCTATAAATTGTAATTGATATTTTAAACAAAATATTGAAAAAAATAACAGAAGGCCACACATTAAATAAGAATACACATTTTAGAATACACGGATTATTTGAATAAGATTTTACGTTCAGGTCAACATTGTGCAAAAATTTTCTGTTCTACATAGCCGGTAATCTAATAATATTCTTTTTTTTTTGCTCCATGTCAAAGACCTACGCGTAAGGGGGTTATTCCTTTTTTAATTCTTTAACCGCGTTGTCCATCGGAAAAATCCGGTTATCAAAATAGTGAAAATGGTGTTCGGTGGGTGGGGGCGGCGGGAGGGCAGTCGGCTGCCAAATGGGTACATCATTTGTCCGGAGCGAATATCATACAGTATAAGTCATAGGAAGTTTTATTTTGCAGATCAGTTGTACATATGTCAAAGGTGTGCATGGTACTTCGATTTTGATTTTTGATAATTAATGTCAAAAATATCAGTTGTTGAACTTCGTCATTTTTACGTCAAATTTTTAACAATAGGGTACCCCTTTGTCCGGAGCAAATCTCCTACAGTATTTAAGACAGGGTTTGAAAAAAATACGGAACAGTTTGTTTGTTTCTTTTTTGCAAATCAATTTTATATATATCAAAAATGTGAAGGTTTTTTCCATTTTTATTTTTGATAACTTTT
Source organism: Modiolus philippinarum (assembly GCA_002080025.1). Lineage (NCBI taxonomy): Eukaryota > Metazoa > Mollusca > Bivalvia > Mytilida > Modiolidae > Modiolus > Modiolus philippinarum. Next base: position 161,842 of record MJUU01033587.1, on the reverse strand, counting down.
GCATAAAATATCAGCTGCTTAGTCATTTTTACATCAAATATTTGCCAAATTGGTACATTATTTGTCCGGGGCAAATCTCCTACAGTATAAGACATAGAAAGTTTTTATTTTGAATGTCAGTTGTACATATATCAAAAATGTGCATGGTACTTTTATTTTTATTTTTGATAATTAATGTCAAAAATATCAGCTATTGAACTTCGTCATTTTTACGTCATTTTTTAACAATAGGTACTCCTTTTGTCCGGAGCGAATCTCCTACAGTATTTTAAGCAGGGATTTTTTATTTTGCAAGACAGTTGTATGTATGTCAAATGTGTTTATGGTACTTTGATTTTAATTTTTGATAATTAAGATAAAAAATATCAGTTGTTGAACTTCGTCATTTTACGTCAAATTTTTAACAATAGGGTACATCCTTTGTCCGGAGCAAATCTCCCACAGTATTTGAGACAGGAAGTTGAAAAACTTTCTGTTTTGCAGATACATGTATCAAAGAATTGCAAGTTTTTTTTTCATTTTGATTTTTGATAATTTTTGCTTAAAATATCAGTTGCTGAACTTAGTCATTTTTACATCAAATATTTACCAATCGGATGCTTCATTTGTTCAAAACAAATTTCCTACAGTTTAAAAGACAGGAAGTTTTATAATGCATATCATTTGTATTTGTATCAGAGGTATGCATGGTACTTGATTTTCCTTTTTGATTAAAATCCAAATTGCTGAACTTTCAGAAATAGGCTACTTTGGTGGAAGGTTTAATATTGTAAATTAATGAAAATTGGTACATTTCAAATATTCAGGGTCAACCCGTGTGTAAGATATATGTCCATGTAAAAGAACACTCGGTTTGCTGTCACATTGACAGCTTTCTTCTTGTTTAATTAAATGTCAAAAATTTTGGACCTCTTGGTTATATCGTTTTATGGATATAACCTTATCGTTATATGGATTTCCAATATTTTCATTTTATCTGCACTGAAGAGACGTAAGTTGTCGAAAGACGCATATGCAGAATCAAAATTTACAGCAACTTCGGTATTATGTCATTTATCATCAATGGACCGATGCCTATGCTGGTGGACTGTTAGTTCTCAAGGGCATTCACCAACCCACTAGCGAGTACTTTGGTGCTGGACCAAAAACCGATTTTATGTGGAAACTTGAAAAATCTAAATTTTACAAAATTGTGTTCAAAACTAAGGAGTATCTCCCAATTGCATAGGTCTGTCCATAGCTGATTCTATTTAGATTTTATTGGTATTTTTTTTTATCTCTATCAGTCTTCATACATTTTTCGGTATACGGATTTTCTTTATTTTGATTTTATCTGCACTGAAGAGACAAAAGTTGTCGAAAAGCGCATACGCAGAATTAAAATTGGCAACAGCTTCGGTATTATGTTATTTATTGTGCATTATGTAACCGGATTTTTACATTTCATCTTATTGTATAAAATTATTGACACAAACAATGTCAGTCATGGCAGTGAAATTAGTCAATTTTACTTTAGGTAGTTGCCACATTTGAATGAAAGTAAGAGAATTTTGTAAAATTGTTCTGCATTAGTACAAAATGAAAGGTTGACAATAAGCAAGAAAAAAAAATAACAGGTTCATGATTAATTTTTAAATACAAGCAATACGAAATTTTTGCGGAAATGTATAATTCTAGGTTTCTCATAAGCTTTATATAGAAACTTGTAAGTATTGAAAGAGTTTGTTAAAAATTCCTTCAGTTTACAAGCTTTTTGAATATTACATGAAGAATGGGTATTCATGGGCTAAATATTACATGTTATGACGATAGTGAAGACTAAAGAAGAGTCTGCATATGTCAGAATTCAACGGTGGCAACTACCTTTACTTGTTCGTAACCTTTACATCAAAAGCAGTTTTTACTATATGAAGATCAAAAGCCCTGATTACATTTAACTTTCTTTCATTGATCACAGTGTTGCCAAAATTCGAGGTGTCAGCAGAATTACCATCTTTTGTTTTAACAAGTGATACTGAACTACATGGTACAGTGAAAGCTAAGTACGTATTTTAATGATCTTACTTAATGATGATATTCACTCTGCAGAGCTGTTAAGGGGATTTCGTTTCCCGGACTGAGATGGGGAGATCTGAGAACTTGCACCGAAAAAAAAAATCGAAGACGCGAATTGCTTTATTCTGTGAGCATATCAGGCGATAACTGCAAAATATTCAAGACAAAAGATATGCTATAAACAGAAACGAAAATAAAAATTGCTTTTACATCTCTAAAAAGTTTGTTCTGCTGAATATATGTTTATCGAAAATGAACCGGTTGTATGAAAGAATATACGAAACAACCTCCAATATCTGGTTTTTCTAATTATTAACTTCTATTTGAAATATATTTTCTCGAAAATGTAAAAAGCAATAGAAGTGAGCGTCATTAGCAAATATGTTATGATCTTGTTTGGCCATTTTGATCTTATCACGATCTGGATAGCTTACCGAAATTGTATAAAGACAATGTTAAATATTCAGTCATAGTTCAAGATAATTGCTTTCAAGGACAATGTTCAGTTTATCCAGATCAAACAACATTACTGCGTTAAAGGTCGATCAAGATGTGTTCAGTTTATCTCGATCAAACAAAACCAAATTAAAATCTTGTTTGATCTTTTTTTAACATACCAAAACGTTTATTGCACTAATCTATGTTAACAAATATTCATACGGTACAGCATTCCCCTATAAAGTCTTGTTTGATCTTAACAAATTTTACTCGTCTTGATCGTTCTTGAACGCAATTGACAAGCGAATCTTGTTTGATCTTAAAATAGTTTAACCCGCCTTGATCGTAATTGAAATCAATTATATTCAAAACTAACATACAACCTTACACTGTCTTAATAAAATTGTGTTCAGCCTATCAAGATCGTGATAATATCAAAATGCCCAAGCAGAATCATGATATATCTGCTAGAGCGTGAGAAAATGTTGCCGTATACATTACGATTAAATAACAGGAGTTGTCATACTAAAATCTATCAGCGAACAAATCCCGAAGCAGATTATGGGGAATTCTAATACAGTGAAAGTACTATTGTTCGTGGGTGACCAATTTTCGTTGATTTCGTGGGTAACTTAAACCACGAAATTTGATACCCAACGAAATAAATATTTACCGTTGATTTGTACTGCCGAATGTTTTAAACCACGAATTTAAGAACCCATGAACTAATTACTTGTCTGCAATCCACGAAAATTGGCATCCACGAAAAAAAGTACTTTCACAGTATCACAAATTCAGAGCAAACACATTGCAATTCATAAACAACACAAATTGAAACATTTAAAAAAACAAAACAAATAAACTGATATTAACAAAAACGGATAAAAGAAGTGTGAACCCGTTAGGTATAAGCAGGTGTCCTGGAAGGGTAAATATGATCTGCTATAAGCTTGGCACTATCTATGAAAAGGAACGTTTTTATAGTCGGTGTTTGTGACTCCGAATCCCCTCAAAAATGTCCGTTATCATTTGAGAAAAAGGATTATTTCAACGACCGATAGTCGTATTACCTTGTACATGTAGTTACAATTGTAACAGTGATTGAACATAAACTTGGTGTAGAAGTTTTTGAGAGAGTAATTTCGCTCTGTTGACAAAATCGCTGTATAAACTACAGGCGCGACAATCGCGAACGAGTTCTGAATTGTAGACTCCTATGACGCGGATATGGGAATATTACTTCTCAAAAACGGGAAGTTCGCTATTTGAAAGTATAAATCATCAGGGTTATTGCAAAGTTTTGTTTTCTGGTGTCCAGATTAATAAATATAGGGTTAAAAGACAACATATGATTATGATGATGGTGGATCAGTGGTGTCTTAAATATCGATTTCATTTGGATATATAAGATGAGATTATCCTTATATTTAGGATTGTTCATTTTTAAAGCACCATCTTTATAACATAATTTGAAATTAAAGGGCTTGGCTATCTTATTGTCTTTTTTTCTGGATCCGTCCTTGTATCAACCAGGCTTTATACGAATGAATAAACAGATCAGCTAAAAGTAGCGCACATTCTGTATCCATAGTTAGTCTATTGTCTGCTAGAGTATTTTCCTCCAAATTCAAGAAATATGTTATCAATTAAAAATTCCAGGATTGCGATGACGTCTCCCTCTGTAAACTTTTTGTTGGAATCAAAGTGGGGTTTAACAAAATAAGCCCTATACAAGCATGGATATCTTTTTCCATCTTTTTTGTATAGATAGACCTATGTTTTGAATCTTGGAGTACCTACTTTAACTATATATCATTTTGAAGAGTAAAATACAGGATTTTGAAAATTAAATGTTTTGGCACTGTTAAAATATATAGTTTAGTTTAGTTGACGATAGAGTATTCTCTAAGAAATCTTTCGAGTTATTTACAATCCACATCTGATTCATCCCACTTGTTAATCAGAATTTATCATTATAGCATGTAAAAAAGGATAGCAGGAAACACCTACAATTGCTGAAAATTATTATTACATGCCACAATCTGCTACGGAACTACATGTCTTTCTTTAAATACCCATACATCTTAGGATAAAACAATAGCCATTAAATGACGCTACTAGCTGCGGCTTATTGGTAGTCATATAGACGCAGTACAATTCATGTGCTGTGCTATTTAATTTTTTTACCTCACCTGGCTACAGGCTACAGGCCATGTGAGCCTTTGCCTTTGCGTCCGTCGCCTGTCCGTTCGTCTATAAACTTTTCTTCAAAGACATTCTCCTCTTGAACCACTGAGCCAATACTTACCGATCCTGGCCTGAATCATCACTAAGGTATACACTTTCATGTTTGGCTCCCACTGGCTCAGCAGTTTCAGTTAAGAAGATCTTTGAATGCATTTTCTTAAGGGTCCTATGTTAATCTATATCCCCCACTTGAGGTCATCTTGAAAGAGATGCAAACCTGCAGGACATACGTAAGAATTGTATTTCTTGATATACTTGACACTTTTGCAATAAAAACTTAACACCTATCTCAAATAGTTTTTTTTAAGTAAAAACGTATAAATATTATGAAAATTCAAAGAAAAAGGGGCTATAACTCTTATTTGCGTCATCTGAATTGCAGACCATTAAAATTATATTATGTTGATAATTTTTGTAATATAACGGCACCTTTATCTTTTATCATTTTTCAATATATAAGACGATAATTTAACGGAAAAGGAAACAACGGCAGTAGAATACC